>JABUQX010027871.1:0-15000 GCA_015478945.1 Trachelipus rathkii
TGATATATATAATATATATATATAAATACTATAATATCTATATATAAAATGACTATATACATATACTATATATAATTTAATATACTATATATATATATATATACGCATAAATATATATATATATATAATATATAATATATATTATACTATATTATATATATATATATCATAATATATAATATATATATATAGATATATATATATATAGTATTATTATATATTTTTTTTTTTACATGATACACCACTCACGGGCAATGCCCTTTCAAAAGGAGGAGGCAAACAAATTAAAAAAATAATAAAAAAAAAAAGTTACATAAAGAAAAAAAAATTAAAACTAAATGGCGAAAGTAAACCCACCCTGCTCTTTCCTTACGCAATTCACTCAGGTGGGCGCAGACACGAGACTTAAATAGAGAGGAAGATTAAATATAGCGGGGAAAATAAAGAAAGGCAAGGAGCTCCACAAAACAGAGGTGGGCTTGAAAGAAGGAAGTACCACAAACGAGTGATCCTTGAGTCTCCATATTCACACAATATTTCCATGAGAGAACAAGGCACACCTCCTTGTATTACGAGGGCGCGACGCAGTGGTGGAAGGAATGCGAGAGAGTCAATTACTCTCGAGCACCTTCCGTTGTAATACCTCTAGAAAAGAGATAGGGCACCGACGTCACGACGCCAGGAAAGAGGGTCAAGGGAGTCAGAGAAGTATGGGACAGATTATAAGCCTCTTAGCCTTAGCTTCAACCTCTATCCAAAAGGAGGGCTGAACCGGAACCTCACCAAATGGGGCGAACAGTATCCCATACAGGGGCGAATAAGACACCTTTATATAACTGGAGCATCTGGCAGAAGAAAAAAAAATCACGCAACGGTGATTTTTTACAGATTTTTTGAGACCATTCTAGCAACCGAAGTGAAGTGAGGTCTCAAAGACAATTCACTATTTATGTTTAGTCCTCTAGAATGTTATATGTTGGTTGCGGGTAAGACATAGAGCCGGTCAAAGCGGAATAGGATAAGTTGGGAGGTATTTTTAGAGAGGGCAGATATGAAAGAAGTTGACTTTCAGATGACCTTTACCTTCACCATGTATTTCGGGTTAGCCCCAATGAGAAAATTCCGAACAGATCGACAAGAATTGAGATCCGCAACATTCGGGAAGCAATTCTAGATCTAAGCGAGGGAGACAATGAAAATGAGTGGAAGAATGCGAGAGTTGAGTCTCCGGCATAAGAGTGAACAGATGGTAGAGGTGCAACTAAGAAGATCGTTGATAAAGAATAGGAAAAGTAAGAATAAAACAGAACCTTGAGGAACACCAACATTTAAAAGAAAGGAGGAAGAGGTTTGCTCCATCAACAAGAGCTGAAATTTAACGATCTGTCGGAGAGAAAAACTAGACAAGAGTAAGGCAAGCGAAGGAGGAAATCCAAAAGGAAGGAGCTAGAGAGTAGCGACGCATGCCATACCCTGTCAAAAGCTTTAGCTATATGTCAAGCCTTACCACACAAGACTCACCATGATCCTTAAGAGGCAGAAGACAATAGATCAGTGAGATAGGAAGGATATTCACCAATTGACCTCGAACGGTTGAAAGGCCATAAGCACGACTTATCAGTTTATTAACGCAGATTCTATGATGATCAAGGACGAAGAGAATTAAAGGAGGAGTTTCAAATTTATTTATTTATTTATGTTATGATATTTCTATATATATATATATAACTTATATATACTATATATATATATCATATATACTATTATATATATATTATACTAGTATAATAATATATATATATATCTATATATTAACTGATAAAATAATAAATATCTATACAGCTCGACCCCAAGATATATATATATAATATATACTATATATATATATTAATATATAATATATAGTATATATAATATATATATATACTTACTATTATTATATATATATATATATCTAACTATTTAATTATAAACATATAATAATAATATATATATATATATATTTTTTAATAAAAATAAATATTTATAATTTTTATTCATTATATTTGAATTATCCTAAATTTTTTATTTTAAATTTTTTTTTTTTTTATTAATTTGCGCTTCATAATTTATTGATATTTTTATATATATATATACTATATACCCATATACTATACTATTTAATATATAATAATATATATATATATATATATATATATATATATATATATATTACCTATATATATAATATATATATTATATATAATAATATAATGTCAGTATATATATATACTATATATATATACTATATATTATAATATTATATATATATATATATATAAATATATAATATAATATATATAATCATATATACAATCTTATATCATATAAATATATATTATAGTATATACTATATATATATATATAATATATATATATATATATATATATTTATATATTATATAATATATATATATTTATAATATATATTATATATATATATAAATATAATATTAATATATAATATATATATATATATATATAAATACTATATATATATACTATACTACTATATATATAAATATCAATAATACTATATATATATATATATATATATATATAAATATATTATATATAAATTATATATTATATACTATATATATATATATATATATACGTATATATATATAATATATACTATATATATATATATATATATAAAGTATATAATATATTTATATATAAATTATATATATATATATATACTATATATATATATAATAATATATATATATATATATATACTATTATATATATATATATATATATATATAATATAGAAATTAATTACTAAATAAAGACTATGATATTAAAAGAAATTTATACATAACTTTAATATTTATTATAAATAATTAAATTAAATTATATTAATTAAAGAACTGAAAAAAGAAAGAAATTGAAATTTTTTAAGGAAATTAATTTTATAATATAATTGGGAAGAAAAAAAATAAAACGAAAAATATAGAATTTCACTGAAGATTTTTTGGGGGTATGAAATTTAATAATATAATTCAATTTATTTAATTTAAACGTAATAAAATTACTAAATACTATTAAATAATTCTAATTTAAAGAATTAATAAAAGAATATGCTATATTTCTATTAAAAATCTAATAAAAATCTAAATTTATTATTATATAAAAGATAATTAATTAATAATTCTTATAATGATAATTATTATAATGAAGGACTGAATAGAAATTAACATTATAACAGTCTAAATTAATAATAAAATAAGACGAATAAATCTATTAATGATAAACGTTGATAATAATAGATGGAAATTAATATTATCAAATTGCCTTCATAACTTTAATAATAATATATAAATAATATTAAATAAAGATACAAATAATTTATATTTATAAAAATATGAAACACAAGAGATAGCAGAAAGTTTTAATAAATTCATTTCTTTTAATCAATTACACGATTTAGCTTTTTCTTCATTATAGAGAAAAAAAATAATTGTCAAGAAACTTATTTATGTAAATTAATCAATTACAAAATTAATTTTATAATTAAAATAACTATAATTCTTTATCGATAGAAAATAACTATACTTCCTATATTAGGTATAAATATTGATAGAAAAATAAATAATAATTAAATATATAACTGAATATAACAAAAATAAATAAATTATTATAGATAGATATATATATATGCCGATAGCATTTCTTCCATGTAAGGATTGCAATATTATATATATATATATTATATATATATATTATATATATATATATATATATTATATATAATACTTATATATTATATATATATATATATATGCGATAGCATGCGGCTGATAAAGCTGCTAATTTATAGTATATATTATATATATATATATATATATATTATATATATAATATTATATTATATATATTTATATATATACTATATATACTATATATATATATATATATATATATATATATATATATTATAATATATGTTTGATATATATGTATATGTTATATATATATATATATATACTACTATATAATATATAATACTATATATATATATATATATATATATATATATATATAATAATATAAATATACTATATACTTATTATATATATATTATATTATTTATTATATATATAAATATACTATATATATAATATATATATATATTATATATATATATATATATGTGTGTGTGTGTGATATGTATGTATATATATAGCTATATATACTATATATATATTATATATATATTATATATCATATATATAATTATATAACTATATATATATATATATATATATTATATATATATATATGTATATATATATATATATATATAATATATTAATAATATAATATATCATATATTAATTATATATATATCATATATATATACTATATATATATATATATATACTATATTTATATATTATATACATAATATATATATATATATAATATATATATCATATATATATATATATATATATATATACTATATATATATATATATATTATATTACTTTATATATATATTTATATATATATATATAATATATACTATATATATATATATATTATATATATATATATTATATATGATATATAATATATATAATATGTATGATATGTATGTATATTATTTAATATTATATATATATATATTATATATATATATATATATATATTTCTAATATATATATATATAATATATATATAATATATACATATATAATAGATAGATAGATAGATAGTGCGTTTAGACTGTGTGGTGATAGGCTGTGCTTTACTGGAGCTCCGTTAATATGAATGTGTTTATAAAGTTTTAACTATTATGCCATTAAGTTTGTTTGTTACATTGAACGCTCTCCTGTTTTAATTGTTTGTAACTAATTATTATGGTTTGTAAATATTTGAGGGTATTGATCATCCCTTTAAAAGAATGAATCTGTCCTTGTTAATTATTTTTTAATTTTTGGAAACTTTTGGTTATGTTTGATGAGCAATAGTTAGTTGTCCGTAGGTATTGTGTAAATACTTAGTTTAGATAGACTAGGGTATATTTTTCGTAGTCTTTTTTAACTAGTTTTTATTGTTTCTATTTTCTTATTTATTTTAAACGGGTTTAAGCATAGCACAAACGTTTTTAGTTAATTGTTATTTTCATCTTTACATATCCAGTTTAGTCTGATAATTATGTAATTTTTTTTTTCTTTCGTAAATTTGTGGTGACGTGTGCGGTGTGGGCTTTTTAAACTTTCTAAAGTTTTCATATCATTTTACATATTTATTAAAATAGTTTTATCGTTTTAGCGCTAATAATACATTTTTTTTAAAGTGTGAATAATTTTTAACCTATTTTTTCTGTTTTTTTATTTTTTGGTTGCTTTTCTTCTTATTTTTATTTTAACCTAATTATAGATGGCAGATTTGCACAGGCGAGGGCTATTTCTATACGGCACTTTTCTAACAGTCGCGGCTTAAAATCTACTTGCAATCCGTGGAATACACCCTCATCGTAACTCTAAACCCAACCTTTTGCTCTTGTCTGAGGACAAAGATGGCTAAGAATTCATCCTTTAACTTGTTTAATGTATCCAACTATAAACTTATTTAAATTTTACCGTCTCAAAGGGTGAGGTAATGTGCCTATTGGTTAGCATAGAAACCACTCCTGTAAACACGTCTTCGAAAGCAATCTCGAATGGCTCCGTAACCTTCGACGTTTCTGTGGCTGTTAAAATCTTTCTTCCTTCTGCTACAATAATCTTGTGTTTCTGCCTACTGTTCTCCTAACAGAACAGATTTTCACGCCTTTCTTGAAATATCTTTTTACTCTCTCACGAGACTGTATTTATCTTCCTCATCCAAATACTGACGTCCTCTATTTAGGGATTACCGAATGTACACAACACTGAATAGTTGAGGTCCTCGCTCATACTGATTTAGGTGGGGGAGGAGGCCGAATCATTTTAGCTAATCTCAACGATCTGGGCCAACAATGTTTAAGAACCCACACCACGTTCCGGATCGTCCTAACCAATTCTTGAACACACTTGACCTATGTATGTTTCACGTAGGTTCCTTCTCTCTATAAATACACCACCTTCGCTCCTATTGTAAATTTTGACCACAACCTTATATCTCTTCAATTTATTAATACTTTCTCTTCAACAGCTCGATCCTGCCCACGTCGTTTTTTCTGGCCACTTTGATCGAGCCGATTGGGGGCCTTGCGTTGCTTCTACGCTAAATTATAATTTGGAATGACTGCTTTGCTCTGGTGACGCTTCAGCTTGCGATAAGGTGGCGAGCTGTAATCACTGGATGGATTGAGCAGGTTCTTCCTTTCTTCGACTAAATCTTTCTCTCCTCATAATCCATGGTTGATCGTGCTTGTCCTCTGGCCATTCAGGCTAGAAGACAGTGCGTATCGGGAGTGGAAAAATTCTCGTTATCCCTAATCACTCCTGACTAAGTTTTCACTACTTCTAGAAAATCGTTGCAGCGGCATACTTCTTCGCGAGCAAAGCGGGCCTTTCATCAAACGAAAGTGCGCGTACCTCCTTGGTTCTCCACTGACAAATCTTTCTGGCCTCTGCCAAAAAACATCTCTAATAACTTCTAGGAATATGTGCCTTTCTTCCTCTTATTCGTTCTGATGAGTTCTGTTGCTAATTTCTCAACTGAAAAAGGCCAACTCTTCGGCCCTCCTATTTTCCTCTAAACTCAACCCTGGATGATTCTGGCATTCCTCCTCCTCCCTCCTCCCTTTTTCTCATCAGGCTGTCCTATGCCTTTGCCAGTGATTACCTTTCATCGGGTGCATGGGCTCCTGAAATCTATGAACCGTTAGGAAGGCGGGTGGCCCGCATGGCATTCCTCCCCGATGTTTTGAGGGAGTGTGCTTCCGCTGCTGGCCCCTCCTCTCGTTCAACTATAATTTTTACGTCTCAATACTAACACTTTCCTCAGTGTTGGAACACACACATGCTCCAACCAACTCCGAAAAAAGGAAGCCACTCTTATCCTTCTAACGTATCGCACTATTAGCTCTCACTTGTTTCTATCTAAGATCCTTTTGAAACCCTTCTCAATTCTCCTTTCTTAGATCATCTGGAATCTCATTCACTTCTTCCGATCGCCAGTACGGCTTTTCGGCGCTCGAAGCTACTGGCGATTTACTTTCCTATTTTACAGATTTATGGTTTTCCGCCCTTAAGAACCTATGGGGAGTACTTGTTGTTTGGCCTTGAAATATGCCAACAGCATCTTGACCGGCTATGGCACGCGTCACTGCTCTCCAAGACCCCGTTCTTTTGGGTTTCTCCCTTCTCTTTGCTTACTTATGTCTAGTTCTTTTTTCAATCGCTCAATATCGGCTGCTTTTGACTAAAGCAACTCTTCTTTTTCTTTTTCTGTCCAATTGTGGTGTTCCTCAGGGTTCTGTCTTACTCCTATTCTTATTCTTCACTTTCATTAATGATTGCTTCTCACCTGCCACATCTAACTCTTATCCACTCGGTATGCCGATGACTCGACCGTTTCATTCTTCAACTCATTGTCAATTCTGCTTCCTTCTCTTTACTTACTAGACATTGCTTCTCGTTTTTAATCTTTCCGATTCTTTCTCGCTGACATTGATAGGAATTTCCGGGTTGGGTCGTCTCAAGATTGTGAAATTTAATTCTTTAAAAACTCAACTTCTACAACATCTCCTCGTCTCAACAACACCCTTCCAACTTCCCTACTCTTCGACGGTTCTCTCGTCTCTCATGTTGAAAATATAAACATCCTTGGGCCTTAACATAAACAAAACAATGTCTTGGAAACCTCACATCACAACGGTGCTAGGGCGGCCTCAAAGGAAATGGGAGTTCGTTTAGATTGCGAGACTTTTTTTCTTCTTTCGACTTACTCCGGCTATACAAGGGCCTCATCCGGCCTTGTATGGAGTACTGCTCTCATATCTGGTGGCTCGCAAAAGACACCCATGGCACACGACCCAAGAACACACCACCCCACGACCATTGCGAGCGACCATATGATTGCAAACCACAACCCAACCACAAAAGCCCGCAACATGATATCGCAACGAAAAAAAACCAACAAACAGCGAAAAAACACACCCAAACAACACCAAAAAAAAAAACCCAACCAAAAACAAACAAATAAAACCAAAAACACACAACCCCAAAACGCCACACAAAAACCACGACCAAACAAAATAACAACCAAAAAACAAAAAAAACAAAAACAACAAAAAAAACCAAAAAAAACAAAACATAACAACAAAAAAAAAAAACCCCAAAAAAAAAAAAAAAAAAAAAAATACAAAAACAACAACAACATACAAACAAAAACAAAAAAAACAAAAAAAAAAGTAACAATAAAATCAAGAAAATCAAAAAGGAAAAAATAAAAAACAAAAGAAAAACCAACAGACAAAAAAACCCAAAAACCCCAAAAAAAAAAAGATAACCAAACCACAACACAAAGAACACAAAAACCAACGAAAACAAACACAACAAACAAACAAAACAAAAACAAGCAAAAACACAAACAACAAAAAACACAAAAAACAAAGCTGCGCTTCACCCGTGCCTTAATAGGACAGAGTCGCAGCAAGTCCAAAGGTCCAAAAGATCTTACCAATAAACTGTGTTTCCGTTACTGTCCTACTTCCACATGCCCTCTCATCCTTTGCGGCCGACAGATCATATCTAGGTGCTTACTTCTCATAATCTATCATATAAGGAAATCACCACTTGAGCAGATGCCTCAAACGGAAACTTGTAACTCGCCGGTACTCACAAACCTTTACGGCGCCTCGCGTACAGACACAAGGGAGATACAAACCGATGTACACACTAGCGCCATGAGATTTGTGATGAGATTACGGTAACCTCCAGCCGCCCTAGTAACAGCAATGCGGCGCTCTTCTTTACTAGAAAACACAAAATCATGCTTCTGTGATTCTTTTATCATCTCCTCTTGTGTTTCCGCCATGACTCTTTAAATCTCCCTCACTTCAAAGCTCATGCGTCTGCTGACTCACCTCTGCGAGTTAATTTGCATTAGTTGGTGAGTTTCTGAGACGTGTAACACCCCCTTAGAGAACCAGGCCTCTGAACCCTGAATGGTGGATGACAGCTTATAACAAAACTACATAATAATAATACATACAAATAACATATATATATATAAATATATCTATAACTATATTACTATTATACTCTAGTAAGGACTAAATATAATATACTACTATAATCACTATACAAACTATACTAATACTAACTAATAATATCATTTACTAAATAAAAGTAAATACTACTATATATACTAAAATATATATACTATATCATGATATATACTATAATAATATATATATATACTAATTATATATAATATATATATAATATATATAATAAATACTAATATAATAATAATATATATCTATATATGAATAATATATATATATATAGTATATATATATATATAATTAATATATTAATACAGTATATATATATATCTAATATAATACTATATACTATATATAACTATATATATCATATATATATAATTTATATACATATACATATATATACATTACTATACTTTGATATATATATAAGTATATATATTATATAAATACTATATAAAATATATTATACTATATATATAAATATATCATATATATATAAATACTCATAAACTAACTATATATATTATATCATCTTTAAAAATATAAATACATAATATATACTTGTTATTAAATATATACATTTTGTATATATAGATATATAGTATAAATATATAGTAATTATATATATAAGATATACATATATACTGCTTGAAATAATATATAGATATATATTATATATATATCATATATATATAATATATATATATAATATATATTTATATATACTATCATATATAGCATATACCTATATATATTATTATAACAAACTTATATATATATATACGCAATAATAATATATATCAATATATATACATAATATATATATATATAAATACACTATATACTACTGTATATATATAATTACAACAAAAATGAAATCTTCAAAGCACATCATGCATCAAATGAATGTAAAATATTTGAAAACACATATATATAAGTATATATACTATAATTACTATAATAATAAATAAATAAATATATATATATACTACATATATATTAAATATCATAAATATATATATAATATACTATATATATAGCTGCTATATATAAAATAATATTCAATAAATATAATACAAAATATAATATATATAATATTATATTACTAGGATATATATATAATATATATATCATAAATAATATATATATTATAATTACTATTATTATATAATAAAATATTATCACTAATATATATAATATATAAATATACTTATATATTACCTAAAACTAAATAATATATAATAATATATAAATATACAATATAATAATAATATATAAACTTAAAAATACTAATAATATAATAAAATAAACATACTATAATATACATATATATAATAAATATATATAATAATAATATACTATATATATATACTATAATAATATATTAGTATATAATACTAATAGATATATAATTATAAATATATATACAAATAATATAACTACTATATCAAATATATATATATACTAATAAAAATATAACCCATATATAGTATAATATATACATATATATGATACTATATACTAATACACTATGTATACTACTATAATATATATAACTATTAATATATAACCATACATCAGTTATATATATATACATTATAAAACAATAAATATAACTATATAATATACTATATAAATATAATACTAACATATATATACATACCCAATATATAAATATATAAAAAAGCATAAAACAATAAATATATATATATATAATTAATATATACATATTATCATGCTAATATATATTATATACATAAAATAACAATTATATATAATATACTATATATATACTATATAACTATAATATCATATATATAATTAAAATATATATATATATAATATAAAACTAAAATCATATAATATATATTTAATCCAATCAGAAGCAGAATTATTAATTTAATTCAATAATTTCGACAGTGTTAGAATATATGACTTCTTTCTAAATAATATAATATCATAAAATATAAACTATATAATATAATATATCTAATAATATATATTACTATTATATACATATATAGTATATATAAAGTAAATATTAAATAATATCATACACTAAATAATATATTTTTAATATATATATATATATATTAATATAATATAGTAAATATACTTTATATAAAATATATCAAATATCATTAAAATAATACAAATAACTATATAATATAAAAATATATACTATATAATTTAGTAATATAATCATAAACAAAAATCTCGAAAATAAATATACATATAAAATATATATATACTACACTATATTATAATATAAATATATATAAAAATATATTAATATATCATAAAATATAATTATCATATAAATATATATATACTATATATAAATATATATTAACATATATAAAATAATATATCATATATATATAAAACATACAAATATAAATATATAAGCTATATAAATATATATACCTAAATATAACTAATAATATAATTTAAAAAATAATACTATAACTAATAATATCAGTATAAATATAAATAATATCATACTATATAATAAATAATATATATTATAATAATAGGTATAAATAATATAAGCTAATACTATCATATATTTATCATCAAATATTCGAATTTTATTTCTAATAAATGTCATATATATAATATATATATATATACATAATATACTTATCATAATAATTCTTATAACTAGTCCACCACACACTCAGGCGAGCAGAGCCCTTCTTCCAAAGGAGGGGTGTTACACTCTCAGAAGCTTCACCAAACCTTAAATGCACGCAATTACGCAGATGAGCAAAGACGAAGGCAAGCTTTGAAGTGACGGAGATTAAATTCAGCAGGAAACACAGAAAGATGGAAAAGAATTCCACCAGAACAGAAAGAAAGTGGCAGAGAAAAGAAGGCAAGCCCCGCCAGCTAGCAAGCGTACAGCGCTGAGGTGGAGTAACAACACCCACACACAACCCATTCATGGCGCACAGGAACACAGACACACCTGTGATAAGAGGGAGAGCAGTTATTAGGTCGGTTGGTTAAGAGCAGTTTCAAAAAGTTAAAATTGAGAACCTATGAAAATGTCCCGCGAAACACTACTAGAAACGACGAATAAAAGACAAAACAAACAACAGATCCGCAAACTCAGTAAAAAGATTAAAAACCGAACATCAGCCATGTTGCAAGGTAGTACAGATTTTTAACAAGAAATTTGGAAATGATTGAAAAAGTAAGAACCTTATTTATTAAAAAAGAAGACTGTTAATTAAAAGCACAGTAATAACTAAAAAGAAATACACGGAGCTCAGAAGAAGAAGATGGAGTAATGAAGAAGAAGAAAAAAAGCTATCAACAGATGGCCAGTTTTTCCACACTATAAAAGTAAGCTTCAGAACCTCGAGAAGAATAGTCTTGAGGGGACTTTGATACACGCCGTGATGGGTTAATAAGTGCAATTCGAGCAACAGATGAGAGGGAGTCTTTAGGGCGGAGAATTTGGGATTGCGCGAAAAACAAGATTTTTACTTCGGCTTTTTCCACGCAACATTAGTTACTATTAAAAAACTAAAATAAAATATGAAAAAATATTAAAGTTGATTTAATAATTAATTAATTAAATAATATAAATAATAATAATAATAATAATAATAATAATAATAATAATAATAATAATAATAATAATAATAATAATAATAATAATAATAATAATAATAATAAGTAGTAATAAAATAAAAATAATAGTAATAATACAATGCATAATAATAATAATAATATAATAATAATAATAATATAGATAAATAAAAATAATATAATAGAAGTATATAAAATAAAAATATAATAGTAATGGAACAATGATAACTTTTAGATAAAATATGAAAAAATTAAAAATTCATTAAATAATAATTAAATAATAAATTAATTAATGAATAGATAATAATAATAATTGATAAATAATAATAATAATAATAATAAATTAAGTAGCTACAAAAATGGATCATATTATTTAATATTAAAAATAAAATATTAATTAATAGATAATAATAATAATAATAATAATAAATAATAGATAATAATAATAATGAATAATGAATAATAATAACTAATAGATAATAATAATAATACTCATGAGGATAATTTAATAACATTTAAAATAATAATCATAGAAAAATGAATAAAATTTAAAATAATAAGTAATAGAAGTAATGATAAAAGTAATAATAATTTTGAAAATTAAAGAAAAAATAATAATAACAATAATCAATAATAAACATAATAATAATATAATAGTATAATAATATAATAATAATAATAATAAAATAATAAAATGAATAAATAATAATAATAATAATAATCAATCAATAATAACTAATGAATAATAATTATCGTACATACATATATTTATCATAATAATTATCATAATATAATAATACAACTAATAATAATAATACTATAATAATAATAATAATAAAATCAATAGGATAATATATAATAATAATTAATAATAATGAATAATAATTTAATAATAAATAATAATATGGTCTAACATAATAATAAAATAATAATGAATATATATAAATAATAATAATAATAATAATAATATATAATAATAAAATAATAATAATAATAAAATAATGAATAATATAATAATAATATATAAATAATAATAATATAATAATAATAATAATGATAATAATAATAATAATAAAAGAATAAATATATATATTTAATAATAATAATGATAATAAATATAATAATAATAATAATAATAATAATAAAATAATAATAATAATATAATAATATAATAGTAAAATAATAATCTGAATAATAATAATAATTATAATAATAATATAATAATTAATAATCAATAATAATAAATAATAATATATAGTTAATAAAATGAATTTAATCATCTTATAATTGCACATTAATGAAAAGAAGTAATATAAATAAATAAATTCGAAGTCGTGAAATATAATATCAAAATTAATTCATCAATATAAAGAAATACCAAATAATAATAAATGAATAATAATAATAATAGTATAATAATAATTAATAATAATAATAATATAATGAATATATAATAATAATAATATATTTTTACATTCGATACGTAGACTACACCTTTGTGATATTTAACGACCCAGAACATATGTTAAAGAGTTCAAATCCAAAATAGAAGCTCTAAGTTGTTTGAAATTTACTTGTGAAGGGTGAAAAAACTAACTATATTAATTTGCTTAGACATTCACATTAAAATTACAAAGAGGATGGAAAAATTGATAGAGGTGTCTACGTTAAATCTACAGATACTCAACGGGAACATACTTTGAATTTCGCTTCCTTCACTTCCTCCTAAACTACAAACATTGCTACCATATTAAGACCTTTCAGTTCACTGAACTGTTTTCATGATGAATCATCTGAATTGACCCTTTTTGATATAGAAATTAAAAGATTAACACTATGAATCTGCATAAACAATAACGTTCCCCAGTGGCTTAGTAATGAGAAAACTATTAAAGCACACTTTAAATTAATTTATTCGCCAATTACTCTCAATGAAAATGAAAAAACGTTCTTAGATCACTTATAAAACTTGAAAATATTATTCTCAGAAAACGAGGCAGAAAAATAAATTCTTTTAAAAGAGCATATTATAACGCAAAGAGACGGGAAGAAGCTTTATATTAAGATCTTACTATGAGAGCCATTTGAAACTGACTCGTGCTCTCCACTCCGTGGCATGAAAGCGCTTTCAGATGAATGCGAGTAGTACGTTGTTACGCGATTTCAAAGTCTGAAAGTGG
>JABUQX010027871.1:25000-30000 GCA_015478945.1 Trachelipus rathkii
TAATTATATATTATATATAGTATATATATATATATATAAATAATATATGATAACTAGTTAAAAACCTTAGTTTGCTAACTATGTAGAATTATAAGTTGAAACACACACATTAAAAACACTTTACTAAAACATATAAACGATAAAATATTAACAAGGACAGCTTCTCGCCAACTTTTTGGCATGATATTTTCTAGTCCCAGTAACATCACTGTTAGTCAGTCACTGTTCTTGACTAAAAAAAAGGCCAAACAAGGCCAAAAAAGGCCAAAAAGTTGGCGTGAAAGCTCGTCCCTCATTAATTTTATCAGTAATATGTTTTAGTAAAGTGCTTTTTTAATGTTGTTCTGTGAATATAGAATTCTACTAGGTTTAGCCAACTCAAGGTACTATTTAAATAGTAACAAATATATAAAGCTGAAAGATTAGACTTGAAACTTCAAATACATATAATATTAGTTATAGATTATATTATATATATATATATAACATTATATATCTATATTATATATATATATATAGTATATATATATATATACATATATATATTATATATATATATATATAATATAATATATATAATATATCTATATAATATAATATATATATAATCATATGATATATATATAATTAATATTATAAATATTATTATATATATATATATATGTATACTATATATAATTATATATAATATTATATATATAATCTATATATATATTATTATATATTATAAGATAATATATATATATATATAATATATATATACTATATATATATTAAATATATATATAATATATATTATATAGATATTTATATATATATAGTATATATATATATTAATATATAATATAATATAATATATATATATATCCCTATAATATTATTATATATAATAATTATATATTAAATACTATATATAATAATAATATATTATATATATATATAATATATCTATATAATATATATTATATATTATATATATATTTTTATATATATATAGTAAATATATATATATAATAATTATATAATATATATTATATATATATAATATGTATAGCTTATTAATTATATATATATATTATATAAATATATATATATCATATATATATATAAATACTAATATTAATATATATAATATATATAATGTATATATATATTATATAGTATATATATATATATTTATTATATATAATATATATATATATATATATTATATGTGAGAGAGTATATAAATATCTATATATATATAGTACTATATAAATTTATATATATATAATATATAATATATATAACATATATATTAATATAATAATATATATTATATATATATGAATATATATATATATATATAATATATAATATATATATATATTTAAATTGATATATATATATAGTATATAATATATATATATTATATTAGTTATATATTATATAATATATATATATATACAGTATTAATAATATATATATATATATATATATATAAATATATATAATATATATTATATATTAATAATATATATTATATTATAATATTATAATTATTATAGATATGATCATACTCGACAGAATGACTTGAGTCCTCTAACATTTTTTGAATTAAAACCCGAATTAAAATAAGATTTGTCTTCTACACCCTTTTCACGTCATTAATATACTATATTCCAACAATGTAACTTGTTTTTTGTTTCTCACTGTAAACAAAGTTTTCGTTTAACTTTTAGTTTGCATTTCGCCTTCTTATAAATGAAACCAACTCAATCTTGGTATTTTTTTTTCGTGTGATTTGTTTGTTTATTTCAAATTTACATATGTGCTCATTCATTGTATTGAGTTTTATATTAGTTCATTTATTTATATTTTGTGTTATAAATTAATATTTTATTTATAATTTGCAGTGCTGATGATGGGTAACGTTTATATACCCGAAACGTCCATTATAATAAATGTTCCAAATTATGCTTCATGCTTCATTCAATATACTATATATATAATATATATATACATATATATATATTATATATATATAATATATATATTATATATATGTATATATATTAATATATATATATATAATATATATATTATAATATATATATATAATAATATTATATATATATATATATATAATATATTACATATATATATATTATACATATATATATAATATATATATATATATATATAATATAGTAATATATAAATAATAATAATTATATAATATAATATATAATATATATATATATAGTCCTAAAATCTAGTATAATAATTCTGGTCATAAAGTTTACTAAGGACCAGATGATCTGTACAAAAAACTATTGCTCTGGTCAGATGTTCTGTAAGTCGAATCCTTCTCCTAATTTATTTGCCCAACTTTAAAATTACATGTTAACCAGTTAAAATTACAAACATACCATTTCATTTAAAATTGTTATTAAATATAACCTACAACAATCAGTTTGCAAAATGACCACTAGGTATCTTGTATTTAAGAAACTTAACAGTAGCATGTTAGCTATGTATCTTGTATTTAAGAAACTTAAAAGTAGCATGCTAGATTCCAGATCTTAACCGAAAATACTAATAGTTTTCTCCATTTAGTTTCTTCAATGAAAAGATGCTTAGACAATTTGGGAACATTTACAGATCAAAATGAAAGACTTTCTCCTGAAAATCTTCTTTTTGTATTTTTGCACCAGACTTTTTAATCGTAAATTTTTGAAAATTATTTTAGCTAATTATTTAATTTTCAATTCTCCAAAGCATTTTGTGAGAGATTTGAGGTGGGGGTGGGTTAGATCTTCACAAAACTTAAAATATATTAATAGACATTTAGAATCATAGTTTTCTAAGGTCCATATGCAATATATAGTAAATATATACCTATATAGTAAATATATATATATATTACTATACTATATTATATATATATAGTATATATAAATATTATATATATATATATATTATATATATATATTTAAATTATTCCTCTTTTGCACGAGAAATATACTTTTTACACAATCCACAAGGAAAATAAAAAAAGAAAGTTACCAAGCACTTTCGTGTATTTCAACCCATTATCAACCCAAAAAAAAAGTTGATTCAAGTACTCGGTTGCTTTAAAACTGTTCTTGAATCCAACTTTTTTGGGGTTAGAGGATAGCTCAGCGGTAAAGCATCGGGTATATTGTCCTCATTCGCAACATGCGGTGGTTCACTCCCAGAGAAGGCGAGATTTCTTTACCTTTCCCATTATTTTTTTTTTTTTACATATAATTGCGATCATACAATATTTAACACTAAAATGATTAAGAACGAGTGAATAGAACAGGCCTGACACCTGTGATTGTCGCCTTGACGGGACTCGCTGTTGATCTTAAAAACTGTTCTTAAATCCAACTTTTTGGGGGTTGAAGGATTACTCAGTGGTAAAGCATCGGATATATTGTCCTCATTCAACATATGGTGGTTCAATCCAGAGAAGGCAGTAATTTACCTTCCCATTATTTGTTCTTGTTTGGTTATATATATATATATATAAATGAATATATATATATATATAATAAATATATATTATATATATATATATATATAAGTATTATATATATGTAGTATTATATAAATATGTATATATTATATATAATATATATAATATGTAATATAATATATATATAAGTATATAATAATATATATAATATATATATATATATATTAAATATAATAATACTTAATATATTTATATATATATTTATATAAGTATAAATATATGTATATAATATATATATTATATATTATATAAATTATATATAATATAATAATATAATATAATATATATATATATATATAATATTATATGTGTGTGTGTGTGTGTGTGTGTGTGTGTGTGTGTGCGCGTGGGAATGTATGTGTAAAAATTTTCAAATCCTTCCTCACTGAAATTTAATTAACGATGAGTTATGATTATAAAACTTTTGATTTATTAAACATTAAAAAATATCAACTTCCGCAAACTTTTATTCGAAGTGTATATAACTAGACGAGTTACAAAACTTTTATTAATAGCATTTTTCAGCATACCTTAATTATGCAATTTGTTCCCAATTTGAGTTGTTTTGACTTACTCTTTCTATCAAAATGATACAGCAATTAGATGTATACTAAATAAGAAATATCGATTCGTATCTCCACTTAAATATGTATAAAAATACACAAATCTATATAAAGATGTTTTCGCATTACCTGACTAAGAATTGAAGTTGAAAATATATTTTTTTTTATTCATTCGATTTTATGAAATTATCAAAGTTTATAGAAATAATAGGGATACACAACTTCCATTTACGTCATTTTTCTATATATACAATATATTGACTACTGGGCACTCCATGCCCAATTTGTATTGCCAGGAAAATGTCGTACCCAAAGTCAAAATGCTTGGGTATGTAAAAAAAATACCAAATAAATGATGAGTAACTTGTCCAATCCTTTCTTCCATGAAAATTTTATAAAAATTTTATGTACAGTAAAAACCTTACAACAAATTTTAAATTTTAACAAAATTTCAACCCTCTGTCAGACAATGTGAAAAACAATCTATATCGAGAGATTGTTTTTTTTTTTCTTTTTTTTTTTGGGGGGGGGAGGTATTATTAAGGAAGGCATAGACCTAGTTTGTTTTTTTGGGAGGGTATTATTTAAAAAAGGCATAGACCTACAATCACTTAGTACACATATTTTTCGATATCCAACCACTAAAAATGTTAAGTACACACTACACAGAAAAGTACTGTAAAGTTTTTTTTAACACCCCAAATTGCATCCATCTCCGAAAATTGTCTTAAAATTTAATGAATGGTAATAATAGGAGTAAATGTCTATTTTGGCAATTCTCTTGGTTTAACATTGACCCTGTCTCTTAAGTTAACATTAATTAAATTTACATTGAATTTTTCAAAGACATTTTTTTAGCATAATATTTTTAATACAAATACATCATGATTAAA
>JABUQX010027871.1:35000-39821 GCA_015478945.1 Trachelipus rathkii
ATTTTTTCAGTACTATGGCTGTGAGGAATTCTTTTTGGGGAAAGATTTGTCAGATTCAGTGAATTTCATTACGATTATTTTAAGTTTCCCACCGAGGATTTTTTTTGACAGGTTTGTTAGATCAGGTGATTCATTTAATTCTTTATGTACCATGCGAGGGATCTTTCGAAAGGTTTGCTGGATTCTCTGTGATTCATTAGGATTTCTTTAGTACTCACCTGACAGGGGTCTTCAACAAGGTTTTGGGGAGATGCCGTGTGATTTAATGATGTAATATTTTTGAATTATAATACCTTTTGTACTTTCATCTAAATCAAAATTTTTTATTTTCAAGATAGTTTCTCAATTATTTACAAAAGAATAACAATGTTTGAACTTACTTTGGCTTCCAATTTTCAAGTTCTTTATTTTATATTTTGAAAAATATTAAGAAATTTAATCCAAGTTGGGGGTTGAAACGTCAGAGTTGGATTCGAGTTGATGAAACATCTGTACAGTAGGACTGGAATCAGGCAACTATTATCCCGGCTCAAGCATCGTTTCAATTAATTCATATTTATTTTAACTAATTATACTTACATTTATTAATAAACATTGTTGAAAGAGATGGTAATTTCCTTCAACGGCTCAACTCCCAAATTAACATATCACTTTCAAGATTACCCGAATCAGCTCCGACTACAGCATTTTTAAATATCCAACTCCATTTCCGGTCCGAACAGTTTTATTTTTATTTACAATTAATTGGAATATGAAAAAAAAAAATATCTTACAATAATATTAATATTTACTTTGCTATTTACTATTAAAATTTACTAAAACAGTGTTTAAATTATTTCAACAATGATATTATAGCTACTACAAAATTTTTCGACAGCTTTCTGTGGCATTTTCATACCATTAATTTTAGTGATTCCCACAATTACAATTCTCCTCTCTCTAAAACCGGTAATGATTTATTATGAATTGAATATTCTATATTTATAAATAGGTAAAAATAAAATATTAATCATTATTGTCATTATTATCATTATCATCATTATTATCATTATTATCATTATTATCATAATTATTATAAGTATTATATATATTTGCATTTTTTCCTTTTATTATATAAGGCTTCTTCTAAATATGTTAAATTTGAAAATACATTTAAATACATATTAAATACATATATATATACTATATATACTATATATATATATAATATATATATATATATATATATATGAAAAGATGCAAATATTTTGCATTATTTTTTTTTCTATTATTAAAAATTACACTTGATAGACATGCCTGGTCCTATATTGTTGAAGGTCAGAAGTTTTGGTCAATGACGAGGCAGGAGAACCTAGGATCCGGACGGGAATTGGTGTGATTAGGTTATTTGATCGGAACTAAAGTTAGTAAAAACCATTGTGATGTTATAATGAAATTTTATATCCTTGCTAATTTAATTTTATTTTACTTCATTATTATTTAAGTTTTTTCATTTATATTATTTAATTTTATTCATTTTATTATAAAATTGACCGAAGCAACAGGTGCGGTGCGGTGCGGTGCGGTGCGGTGCGGTGCGGTGCGGTGCGGTGCGGTGCGGTGCGGTGCGGTGCGGTGCGGTGCGGGTGCGGTGGAGGGGCGGGGCGGGGCAGTGCGCTTCGGTGCACATTTAATGTATTTGAGCTTTACTTTTAATTTACTTCACTTGATTTGATTATATTATTTTATTTTAATTTTTTACAATAAATAATAAATAATAAAATAAATAATATAAATAATAAATAAAAGATTGATAATAAATAAATCAATAAATAATTAAGCAACATATTATAAAAAATAAATAATGATAAAAATAATAAATAACATAAATAATAAATAAAAATAAATATATAATAAAATAATAAATAAATAAAAAATAAATCAATAATAATAAATAATTAATTATAAATAAATAAATATTAAAAAATAATAAATAATAATAAATAATAATAATTAATAAATAAATAGTAATAAATAATTATAATAAAAATATTAATAAATAAATAGAAATAAAAAAATTAAAAAAATAATTAAGATAAAATAAATAAAAAATAAATGAATAATAAACAAAAAAAAGAAAATAATAAATAATAGTGAATGATAATTAATAACTAACAAAAATAATAAATAATATCAATATAATAATAATAATAATAATGAATAATAATAATAATAATAATAATAATAATAATAATAATAATAATAATAATAATAATAATAATAATAATAATAATAATAATAATAATAATAATAATAATATAAATAAATAATAATAATAATAATATAATAATAATAAATAATAAATAATAATGGCCCTTTTTTTTTTTAAGATTCCGTCAGTTTTTATTTTTTTTTTTTTTTTTTTTTTAATATATTGCTACTATATGATACCAACAATGAATTTCAGTGGTAACGGACATGATTCAAAAGTTCAAATATATTTAAAATAATTTTTTTTAAAAATCACATTTTATGTTAAATATTGGGTTTTAAAAATGAAATATCCTCGGAAAAGTACGGAAACTTACAAAAAAACAACTACATATTTGGAATCAGCGTATAAAGCCTATTACAAAAATGTAAAATAAAAACAAAAAAAACGAATGTTTTTTTTTATAAATGAAATATCTCGAAAAGTACGACACTACAGAAAAAAAACGCATTTACATATTTTGATTTAATCAGTGCCAACCCTGTTATAATGTAAAAAAAAAAAAAAATAGGGGGCTCGAGCCGACGGGGAACAGAGGGGGGGACGTTTTCCATACCCCGTAGGGGAGGGGCGGAGGAACCCCCGCGACACACAAATACCAAAGTAATGATATTAATAATAATAATAATAATAATAATAATAATATAACAACTAATAAATAATATATTAATAATTAACAAAATAATAATAATAATAATAATAATAATAATAATAATAATAATAATAATAATAATAATAATAATAATAATAATAATAATAATAATAATAATAATAATAATAATAATAATAATAATAAATATTAAGAAATTAATAAAACAAAAAAGTTATTTAAATATAAGTGTGAAGTAACATTAAAATATTAATAGCTGTCGTTAAATCTAAAATCCTAAAATATATAATCATCAATGGTAAGATTTTAACCAGTCAAATTCAAAGATGTTTCAAAAATTTCCCATATCATTGTATTTGATATTGACAACTGGTTTGTGCTTTTTTATTAAAAGCGACTCAGCCAGCCTCAAATCAATAATATTTCCTGCAAGGTGTAAGAATATCAAAATTGGAAATGTTCAGATTGGGTCCGAGGATTTCGTGTTCGTTTTTTAAATGTTGAAAGATTATACTAGGCTTGTATCTATGTTGTGAGACTCAATGTTAGAGAGAATTGGTAGTATACACGATGTAAGAAGCATTACAGCTATCTTTATTACAGTAAAATTTTTATACTACATGACTCACATTCTCCTTAGTCGCATTAGTTTTTTTTCGGAAAACATAAAAGTATCAATGGCCTATATTAAGATCTAAGTTTTATTCCTTTAAAGTTAGATTTTGACTTGACGTGATATTGAATTATTTTCTTTAATCGGATATTTTTATAATTAAAGACATCTAAAGTCTGCGATCTGAAAAAAAAGTAAAAACTATCCCTATCATCTTCTGATTTTCATTCACTTTTTCCTGTAAGAAATTGGAAAAGACATGCAAAGCTCATATTAAATTAGAATCTGATATAAAATTTACAAAAATTATAATATAATAATAATAGATAGATAATTGATAATACAAATTATTATAATTGATAACATGATAATTTATGATAATTTATGATAATTGTAATCGATTATTATGTAATAATAATAATAATAATAATAATAATAATAATAATAATAATAATAATAATAATAATAATAATAATAATAATAATAATAATAATAATAATAATAATAATAATAATACAAGAATAATAATAATAATAATAATAATAATAATAATAATAAATAATAATAATAATAATAATAATAAATAATAAAATAATAATAGTGTGGAAACCAATTACCGATTTTAATCTTCTTCTAAAAGGGATGGGAGGGTATTTTTCATCTTTATCTATACTCGCCCTGCGAGCGCCTTCCATTTCATTACTATCATAATAATATAATTAATAATATAATAATAATAATAATAATAATTTTTTTGGAGTGGATGTATACAGGGTTTCCCACAGCACACAAGAATGCGGCCTAGACCGTGTTAGCAAACAACGACAGCGGGAAATCCCTAACAAAACGAAAGAGGAACATGGCTGAGATGGTTAGATCTTATACAAGATGTTCAGGTCCAAGAGGAAGGCATAAATGCGATCACTACGAAAATGAGATGATTCGGGATAAGAATGTGCTGAGGGCGGATGCTGAGAGGGATAGTAATAGGCAGACGTCCAGGAAAGAACTTTGCTACGAGAGGGTTCGAAGATGGCAACGCATTCCACAAAGAGATGAACAGTACAGTGAGAGACAACGTGGAGGAGGCAAGATGGGTGGGTCAGGTCAGGGGATAAAGGAACCACCAGCGACATCAGAATCATGGGCTGAAAGATTTTGTGACCAAGAGAGATGGCATCGAGCCAGGACCTCACATCTCCCAGAGGGGTCGAGTGACTCTTCCTACAACAGATGAGAGACCACACACATGGCCCAAGGAACGGTTTTGACATTTCCGAAGTTGGCGCTCGACGTAGATCTCGAGCATCCTCGACGCCCAACATGACTGTCCAGCAGAGAGGAAAA
>JABUQX010027872.1:25000-73468 GCA_015478945.1 Trachelipus rathkii
AAAATTTGAACCTTACTGGAAATGTAATTTCCGCTAACGCAATTCAGCATTATCTAATAAAGATTTAAGAGTATAGTCGCAGCATATTATAACAGAGTTCTTCAGTAACTTCAGTAGTCAATATTTTATATCTCACTGGTAAAGAAAAGGCCAGGGTCCGAATGTCCTATTGAGTTGGAATAAGAAGTTGGGGAAAAATAGACTCAGATAGTGATTTCCAGAATTTTCTTTAAAGTTTCTGAATAAATGTTTCTAAATTTTGTAAATTTTCCAATTAATGAGATTCGCCCATTTCTCAAGCATGACGCTTTTTTATATAGAAATTTCTGTAACATTGTCTTCCGGTAATATTCATTTCTTTTTTTCTTGACAAACTTAGTGTTTGAACGATTAAACACCTAAATGCTCAAACTTGGGTGTTTGAGCGCTTCAATAAATTTTACTTTGTTCCTTCAAACTTTCCGTTCTCGATTTTCAGCCAAAAACAGTGATGCAAATGAACGCAACGACGCTATCTGTTCTAGTTTCACTAATTTCGAAGTCTTTCCAACTTTCTATTTCTTCTCTTTGCCTCTTAAATCTATTGTCTATCCTAAAGTATAAGACTATCTAAATTCCAAAGAAGAAGAATACATTATTCTTGATAATTTCAATATTCTCAATCGTCATTGTCTTTCCTATCTTCTACTTCTTCTAGTTGTAAAGATACAGCTGGTGAAAATGCCTATCAATGTTCAATCCTTAACAACCGTGAGCAGTTGATGCTGCTCTCTATCAGTAACCGTGTTCATTTAGGAGTTGAACTCAAGATACTAGACGATTTTTAAGTTCCGACATATTCAACTCTTTCCACTTCTAGGTTCATCCTACCACCTCCTCATTTCGGTATCCTGTTCTAATAGTTCAAGTTTCCCCCAACAATTAGCTCATCCTGCTGCGACGAGACGTTCCTAATATTTCGATGCTGCTAGAATGTCAATCTTGCGGTCGTAGCTAGTGGACTTTCCTTCGAATGATTAATGCTTCGACAGAAGAAGTTCCTAAAAATGTGTAGAACTCATAACTGAAGTGATCAACTCTGACATGGAGGAATATATTTCAATTCCGTTCCATTCAACTTAAAATCTTATCCTCGGTTTTACTGTTTTTTATTTTCCTTGTTATTCGTAACAGAAACTCTGCATTCAGGAATTAAAGCCGTCTCCAAACTCCAGAAACTTTTTTTTTATTTATATTTAATCACTGAATCCTGCATGTTCTAATTCTCCGTGAAATAAAAACTGTTCTCACTGTAGCATATTTCATAATCTCATTTTGCTAAAAAATGTTAGTTCGAACTCTGATTCTTCCTCGTTTCATCTTGTTTCTTCCGATAACACCACTGTTGCTTTGCCTTCTGTTAAAGGTGAACTTTTCGCTCAAATTTTGCCTTTAATTCCATTGCAGGCGATTTCGTGTCATTCATCCTCTACCTCCCTCCAGTTCATTTTATAATTCCTTCTGTAAATGTAATTTCTGCTCTCTCTCTCTCTCTCTCTCTCTCTCTCTCTCTCTCTCTCTCTCTCTCTCTCTCTCTCTCTCTCTCTCTGTTTATGACTTAAAAGTCGTACAGTTCTGATGACATCCCACCTTATACACCTCAAAGCAAAAAATTCTTCATTTAATGGCCTGTTTTCATGCTGGAAGCATGGGGTTATTCAATTTTTACCAAAAAGAAAGAGACCTTTCTCAACCCTATAATTATCATAATATTATTTTAGTATCTGTTTTTTTCCAAAATTTTCTATTTTATCCTTAAGAAGAAGAGTTGGGAACATCTTTAATTTTCTAAACTCATCTCAGATCTTGAGTATGGCTCACTTAGGGATCTTTTTATGTGATATACATTGGCTTTTTATGTGACATCATTTGATTGTATATATAAATTCCTTTGATTGTTTGACTGTAGCGTCATTTGAAAAGATATTGCACAACTTCGTATTTCAAACAAAGGTTATCTTATCATCTACTACTACGTACACAATTTAATATTCATCGATTGTCATACTCATGAACATCACTCTATAATAATCCTTAGTGGTACTAGGTCTCTTAATGCCACCAACTGTCCAACTCTCACTGAACTGTACTAAATTCATAGGAAATTAATATGCCAATATAGTTACAAGTGGAAATTATTGAGGGTATATAATATAAATAATATCTTAAGAGTTGAAATAGAAAAATATGGGGGATATTCACAAACTGAACTTTGAAGTAAATAAGAATAACAACTACTACTGATAGATTTTTTTCCATATTTATTAACGGTGGTACATTCTAAAGCATATTTAATGCTCGCCTTGATTAATATTCTCTAGTCATTAATTATGTATTGATGTAGAGGTTTTTGAACCCTTTGACTTTAAAAATAAGCTCGTACATCATGGTGAAGGCGCAACAGATAATAATTAAATAAGGTGAACTTAAAGGATCAGCGAAGGGGCCTTACGGTGTGTTGCCGAAGATCAGAAGGGGAGGAGTACTGTTTTTATTGAAAAGGTGTAAGGAAAAACGTTGGGGAAGGTATTAGAACGAACTCTCCTTAATTCTAAGTCATAAATTGATCGGTTTTAAATTTATGATCAACAACCAACTGTGCACTAACAAACGTCTGCTCGGAATAACGTGTTGGATAACACGAGGACGACAACTTTAAATAGAGACTTGAATGATTGCCATGGATAATAGCATACAATACTTTGCGATCAGCCCTGCCACGCCGCGTTTAAACGAGGTATAAAGGCGAACGGGTTGGGGCCTTTGGCGTTTCAGCACACTAACTTTAAGTGTAAATTCAGATTATTAGGGATCAGAAGTGGGAAAGCATTTGCTCTCTTCTTCTTCTCCTCTCTATATCACATCTCTCTCTCATCAAGTACTCTCATCTCATCTCATGAATATATACTTATATATCTAATTATATCTATATTTACAATTATCTCATAATATTTATTTAAATATCGTAATCTCTTTATCAATTATACGTATATATCTAGGCACTTATGGTAATTACCACGGGAAACATAACAACACATTTAGATACATAGGACAATGGCTGGTATGCTTCTCATAATTAAGGAGGAGGATTCCTCTCAAACACCGTTGACTTTGACCAAGAAAGAGAACTAGATTTTTTTATTTTTTTACATTGACAATCTATACAATTTGATAATTAATTTTTATTTCAAAATTTTTTTATATATATTAAGAATTTAGATTTCGTGTAGGTTGGTAGTAATATTGAGTTAGGTCGTCAATATCGAAGTGTTGAATAATAAATGTAATGGTTTCGGTTAGGTTTTGGCTTTGAATCTCCTAGTTCTAGATGGTATATTTTATATTAATTTATATAGAGTTTGTGTAATTTTGTTTCACGATATTTGCAAATGCATCTACAAGATTCCATGTAAGGATTGTATTAATATATATATAATATAATATAATAATCAGGATAGCAAATAATTATTAATAAATAAGAGTGTAATAAGATGGTATGGTGATAAAATATTAAAAAATATATTAGTAGAAGAATTTAATAATAAATAATTTAGAAATAAGTAAACTATAGATTATTAAGAATATTTATTGGCAATAAGGGGTTATAATAAATAATATGATCTATATATACATAAAGTAATAAATAATAGTAAATTTCCTAAAAACAATTAGGTTATAAAATATAATAGCAGTCATAGCATATAAATGAGTGGCAAGAGGTCTTCGGTTTATGGGACACATGCATGAAAAAGAATCCCTCCTCCACCCCTGTCATTTGCACCAAACTGATACTAAGAACTGATTAAATTAAAATGTGCTGATAAGAGATAAGTATAAAATAAAAGCGAATTTTGGAATAAAAAATTCTATCAAAAGTAAGCAAAAACGCGTGATTTAGCAGATGAGAAGAGAAACTGGAATTTGTAGTGCTAATTAGAATAGAAAGAAAATTTTTTAAGGTAAGCACTATAAAGAATAATTGAGTGAACTAAAATATAAGCAACCCGCATGTAATATAATATACGAAAACTAAGATAAGATAAAAAATAAAAAGGATCATATGGAATGGTCATGTGAATATTGTCGTAGTGTGATAGTGAAACGTTGGGTAATGTTGAAGATGAAATTTATATAATTAAAAACTAATAATTTATAGATAATAATAATAAAATAAATATAATCAAATAAAATAATAAAATTTAAATTATATTATATTTTATATATTCATAAGTAGATAAGAAATCATAGTATAATATATATAGACTAAAATAAATATATAATTATCATTATAAGATTTATACATATATAAATGTATATATTATAATAATAATAAATATAAGTAAATTATATAATAATAATCAGGATAATGATAAAGAATATATATAATATATAATTAATAATAAAGATATAATATATATAATATAAGTAATAATAATGAATGATATATATATATTAAAGTAATAACGTATATATAATAAGAGACAGCTTATCCTAATAAAGGAAGTTGACATTAAGGTGGTGGGTAAATAATCGGGAAGAAGTAAGTCGCAGCTCTGCTCGTGTATATGTTGCGAAAATTTAATAGCCACGTAAGGTAGTTGCTGAGTTGATTACTAAACTCAAATAAGATTAAAAGATCCATGGAAGAGTTTCCAACAAGTTAGCTTTTTTTTAATCATGCTAATTTTTATATTGTTAATTATATTTATTTAAATAATTTCTAATTTTTAATCTTCTTTTAAGGGGCCTCGAGCCGACGGAGAGGAACAGAGGGTGGGGGGACGAAGTTCCACTGTGTGTGCATGCAGAGTGGCCTGAAGAGACACCACTGACTTTTTCTAAATTTGCGAATTTAATCTTGAGGTATATTCTTTCGTTAAAAAAAAACAAAAGATCAGATTATTAGCAACACTAAACGATAGACCGACTCTTTGACACAGTTGAAAAATAGATATAAGAAAAAAAATCGAATTACATGGCGTGTCGTATGAATCGATATATAAATCAAGGTTACTACCATTTTAAAGGATTAAGTATCCTAATAAAATTATAATAATAATTAAAATTATATATTATATAAATTATTAATTAATATTTATAGTATTTATATAACTAATATATATAAATTATATATTTTACTATATATATATATATTATAAATATATAAATAATATTAATAAATTAAATGGTATTAATAAATATATCCACAACTACGATAAGTATAGAAAGACAAAAATACTGAGTAAATTTAGAAGAAATGAGCTTACTTGAAATTTATAAAAAATGGTTTTACATTCGTATCCACCAATGTATTCCCTCAGTCTTTTTTCTTTTGTTCAAGGGAAGGTTTTGAAATTGAATAATATTTAAATAAAAAAAATAAAATTGGTGGTTTAAATATATATAATATCATTTTTTTTAACATAAACGTAATGTAACACGTCGGTAAACCGCGAAAGGGATGCAAAAGAGATCAGGGGTCGTGGACTCCACTGTGGGGAACGACAGGGAGGGGGGGATAGTTTCGTCTCACGCCCTCGTGATTACCACGTCGGCTCGAGGCTCCTTAAAAAAAAAAAATTCATATGCTGATTCCAATATGTATTTAGTGTAATAAAAAAATATGAATATTATTATGATTTTTATTTCTGTCAGTAGAACCCTTAAAAAATTGTCCGTTCTTGTAACTTAAAGTTTGTATTCCTTTCATATTGACAACATATTATTACGATAATTTATTTGGATTTATTCGTTTATGTTTAAGATTATGACTAAAATAAAATTACGGACAATATACCTGAATAACGATGAATCTGATAGAAGTGAAAAATATATTTTATAATTACTAACATTTTAAAATAGTAAATTAGTAAATTTATTATAGATTAGAGAAAATTTATAAATATATATAAAAAAATATAGAGTAAAGAAAACATCAATAGTATAAAACAAGATATAATGATTATCGAAATGATACTAATTTAAAATTTATCTTCAATTTTAATCATATTTAATAAGAATACTTTTATTTTATATAGACAATAGTCTTTACAAATTTTAACAAAACTTATCTAAATTTGTTATTAAGTTTATTATCTATGATCATATAATTTAGTTTTCGAAGATATCAATTGCCATGGGTGCTATTCAGATAGTTAGTAATTAGGACCAAATGAATATATTGATTAATTGATGAGAGTACTTCATACGTATCGATAATTGCTATGTGATATAATTTCAGAGGTATAGTACACGATTATTGATTAGTATGATTCCCAGACCTTTTAGCTAAACTGCACTTGAAAGAGGGGTTATAACTGCAACCTAAACTAACAATTGTGTAGAAATTCGGCACGAATGCAACGTAAAATCAACACTAAGCAATATAAATTACGCTATCAGATCAGAATATTAGCATATTGTTATCGAATCATAACTATAACATGAATTTTCACTATGCCACGTAAAACTAGATTTTTGATCACGATTGTTTTCGGGAAAAATGATTTTGTAAACCTATCTAAACAGAAATTCATGACCGAAATAGGCAGTTAGATCTGTTACTCGGAGTGCTGGCAACGTCTATGGATGAGATAAAAAAAAAAAAGGTGCGAAATATTATTAAGAATAATATAATTTTTTTTTAATGTAATGTTAAAAATTATTTGGATCACCTGCATTCATCAAGACATTAATCATCAACTCTTATATGTTTGATAAAAAACTAATAAATTAATAAAAAATATTATGAAAAATAATAAAACATATACCAAAAAGCCAAAAGAAAGCTCTATATAAAATTATAAACATTTAATAACTATAAATATACGGATATACAAAAATTAACCAAGTATCTATTAGAGATATATGTATAAATAAATAGATATATACAATTAAAAAATATATATATATACGTATACATAAAAATAAGTATAATAATAATATAATATAAATAAAATATATCATCAGGGACGATAGACATACCGAATGAACTTCACTTAAATCACGTAACACAACCTACTATTAAAAACCGATTGTGTAATTAATCCTCACCTAATATAATATATATAGTATATAAGAAGTACGCCTATATATATATAATAATTACTCTCATACCCACTTCTATAATATACTATTTACTGCACACATAAGTAAGATTAATATATAACAATTACGAACAGAATAGTACGAATGAACTCCACAAAAGACAAGAAATGGTATTAATTTAGAGATAATTAAAAAAATTTCTTATTAGCTATTATTTATGATTATACATGGTAAATGAGAATAAAAACTATTAAAAACAAAATTTTGCAGTTAAAATAAAAAAATTCCTTTGTAAGTATGCATGTAAATTCTTTTTTTTTATGTCATATAATGTTATTACTAAATTTTATAGTCAATAAAAAAAATCTTATAAATGAAATTAAACATTGTTGATAAGAGTGCCAAATATATCTTCAATTGTTAATAATATATAAAATAATACATTATAATGAAATTATTACATAAAATATATAAATTAAACTAACTAAAAAAATTATATTATATAATAAATAATGAGTATAAGTTAAAAAAAGATATTAATATATTAATATATATTTAAACCATAGTATTGAAGTGATGGTGCGCGAATAATTACAAATAATAATATAGGTAATAGAAATAGAATATAATAATATAATAAAATATATAATGCAAAAATAAATAAATATAATGATATATTATAATATAGCAGTATTAGTATTCATATATATACAATAAGATATTTTTGAATAGGATATTTATATAAATGTGGTTATTTATATTTTAATAATATTAATAATATATCATATTAAGTATAAAAATAGAAATAGATGAATTAATATATTAGTAGATATAAATATAAGAATAAAAAAATAAATATGATGTAATATAATTTATTGGTGTTAGAATATTAATTTTGCGTTAAAATATATTGAATATTAATTAATATATATATTTGATGTTTAAAATATATTATTATTATATTATTTTTTAATACTATATATCATACTGTATACTCTTATATGTTTAAAACTTTAAAATTGTATATAACTTGGAAACAAAATATATCTTGTAAATATTCATAACTAAATATGAGCTTTCTTTAAGATTAATTATGAAAAAATATTAATAGATTTTAACTATATTAATAAATTAATCTATAACAATAATAATTATATAAAATATGGTAAGAGGAAGTAATTAAGAATTAGTTATAAAATGTAATGAAAAATGACTTAAACTTACTTAGTATGTATAATATATCCTACCTAAAAATTTATAAGAATTTATGATATCATAATTTTGAAAGACTTAATGAAGGCTGAAGTTAGTGTAGAACAGGAGTGTTATTTATTAAGTTTGAACAATGGAATAATAATCACGAAAATAGACTTCCGGTTTCCAAACGGTTCAGACATTCAGTTATATATTAGGCGAACTATCCGTCAAGAAAGTTGATTAGTGATAGGACAAGCATAACTAGTATATTTATATATTATATAGAGAGTAAATATATATATCAAAACATATATGATTTCAAAGGAAGAGCATATACGACGTCACGGGTTATTTCCTAACTTTCGAAAGGTAAGTAAAAATATATAAACTATACATGATTCTATTATTAGGATTATTAATACTTTCTAGTGTAAAATTGAATGCTCTTTCCAATGGTGTGGGTGGTTTTTTTCAATAGGCAAAAAAATATTTTATACATAACATCGTAAATAGGGCAATATTATTGAGCATCGATGAAATGCAAATATTACAATGATATAAACTTTTTATTTTTCAATCAAAGGATCAAGAGACGCAACTTACTTTCAGAGCAATGTAATTGTTTGGAGAAGATATACACAGTTTTCTGTATATTTACAATAAATTTGTAATCATGGGAACCATGCGATTTGCTTCTGTGCTACTGGGAATTAAGTTCGAACTTTTCCAACAAGTTACTATCATATCAGAGCTGGTCAAACCCATTGAGTTTAAACATAACACATTTATCTTAAAAAATTAATTGTGAAACCTTGCACAATTAGTAGTAATTACTGACGCAATTGAAAGTTTTTACGTATTAATGCATTGTAAACATAAAAATAGAACAAAAAAAATTATAAATCGATAGATTTTTTTTATTTGCAGCAGATACATAAAAAAAAAAAAAAAAAAATTCTTAGAACAACAGTGTTGGAAGATATACTTATTTAAATAGTTCTATTGGTCGAAATTAAGGCAAATGAATACTTTCACACTAGTATTTACCTAAATCTACGAGATTATATAAAATATTTTCTATAATTAAGATATAATTATGCGAGATGTTGATAAACCAACTCAAAAATAACTCAAAGTTTAGCATATATATAGATATATATACAGAGTGAAGAAAAACTTTTGAAAAACTTTGTAAAATGTTCCACATGGAGAGAACCAATTACTGTTGGGCTATACAAAATTTTTCTCTAAACAAATAAAAAATTGTCTATCTACTCTATAATAAATATATATATAATTTCATACTATTTCTTTATTTTTTGATTAGATATAATTAATTAAGTATTAAACCTTTTAAGTTTCAATTTCACAAAGCTTATAAATGTTAATATTATATGAGATTGCCAAAAAATATTTTTATTTAATGTTGAATGATTTAGTCATTCATTTATTAATAAATATTCATATACAAGTGCGTTGACTCTGATGCCACCTATGGCATTTATAAACATTCGAATTCGATATATACAACAATATTTTAATATTAAAGATTATAATTATTATACTGATATTAAAGATATTTGTTGTAGCAGAACTAATGAAACTAATTACACAAGGGAAAAAAAACATATTTTAAATAAAAATTTTAATAAGTTTTACCATAATTTTTAACAGATGATTCTGTATTACAATAAATGTAGAGTATATGGGAAATATGTGGATAACCTTTCCAATTATTAAATGACACTGAAATATATATTCGACATTACTTTCTAGAAAATTTTTGATATAAAAAAAATATTAGGCAATTTTTCTTTTTTTATAGTATGGAAAAAGAAAAAAAAGATAAATTCATATAATTAGATTTTTATATAAACTATATATAGACTCCTCATGTAAAATAATAAGTAATTGTAATAAGATCATTTTAACAACTTGTAAAAAATATTTGAGAACAACTCTTGTTTATTACATAAAATTTTAGCACATCGTATACAACTATGAAGAAGACGATTATAGCTCAAATTCATGATTATAGACTAAAAAAAATATATTTTTTTAACAATTGTTAAAAAATCACTTTTCGGATATAAAAATAAAATACAACATCAGCAAAATAATCAAATGATAAAATATAGTTTTTCTTATATAAAAGAAAGCCTAATGGTTTTGAACATTTTTGTTGTAATTATTACTCTGATCAATTAAAAAAAGCTTTCATCAATGTATTCATCTCAACTATTGATAAATTTATGTAAGTGTAAAATAAAAATTAATGAAGAAATCTTCTTTCCAAAATCATCTAAAAAAAAAAAAAAATATTATCTATTATATATTGGCATAGCTATACATATGTGAGTTATTTCCTATAATCATATATTGAATGTGTAATAAGCTAGGTATTTTAGTGAAAAATCCGCTTGTCAAAATCTTTTGATAAGTCTCAGCAGAATTCACTGTTTTAACATTGCTTGACAAAATAGCTGATATAATAGATATTTGGAAAGAAATATTACAACGACACAAATCTACCACACAACTATTTTTTGCAAATAAAATGTGTAATATGAGATAATAATAATCGTTCAAAATTATCAATTATACAAAAACTCATTACTACAGAAATGAGGTGTATAAAAATTTAAAATCCAAAACTAATTACATTAGATGTTGCTCACAGCGCAACGTCCCACTTAATTGAGAACATATAAATAATTAATTAATAAATAGAAATTTAATGATTTGTATACGTATTAATTATTTATTTGGATAAATACTACTTCAGGTAATAGATAGATTAATTAATATATCAATATTCACTCAGATGGGGTAACGCATCTTTTTCAGAAATAGATAAATTCACTTTTACAAAAACAAGCGGCATAAAAACTTCTTAATGTGACTCGCTTTGAGCACCTTATAACTTTCCTACACCACATATTATCGACGGACTTACTATAATTGTCTCGCACTGTAACAATATAAACATTATTCTTGGGACTAAATATCAATATGAATTGTATTATAAGACCTTCACATAAATATATAAACAAAGTTAAGCAAAATGGAACTTAAGAGTCTGAGAATATCTGTATCAGATAAACGAATGAATATAGTTATTTTTGTGCTAGATAACCCCAGATAAATTAATAAGTACGTTTCGCTACCTAATATAAGGATATAAACTGGTTCTACAAATACATTTGGGTGAAATTACCACGGATTCAACTCAATACTTGGATAGAAGGTTGAAGAGAACTTAGAAGAGACTAAAAGGCATAAGAGGAACTATTAAATATAAAAAACATAGTCCCATAATTTCTTATTATAACCTAAGGCGCATAGACAACTCTTCTCTCTGCGAGAAGTACGTTATATGGGCCCACTTATCCATTTTCTCTTACTGGTATTATCAGGACGTGCAAGTTGCACTCACACAAGAGAATTGAACTTCGTCATTTCCTCCACTATGCAGATCGGCTTCTACTTAACTAAGTGGTGTCCTACTCTCGAACAACGAATATATTGTGTAATATTGGTCGACACCACAAAGAATAACTTAACGTTGTGGCTTATGTCTTCTAAACCCCGTATCGCGCAATATCTGTATTGTGTAAGATCCTTGCCATTACCATACTATTTTCCCAATGCTTACAAATTATTTCTCTCATTTAAGTCCACATCTCTGCGCCCACACTGAGAATTTGCGTTAGGAAATCGGACTGGGTGGGTTTACTTTCCATCTTGTTTTCTTTTTGTTTATTTTGTTTGTTTTTTTTTAATTTTTTACATCTTCTTTTGAAAAGGAGACCCTGTCCGGTGAGGGTGGCCATCGCTAAAAAAATGACAAGAAAACATTGAATCTAAACAAAATTATGATAAATAGAAATTATTCAAATGCTTTTTATAATTTAGTATTCAGTAGTACATAAATATATTACATTGACTTTTATTATTAGTTCATTAAATCATATCAGAGCAATCTGGTAACACAATAGTAAGTAATAACTATATAAATAAGAATATAAGAGGTAGATATACAAGATTAAATTCAGGGGCACTGAATAAACGGTGGGAATTTTCCTAGCTGCTGGTGGACATTTGTGTCACCACACACGACCACACCACACAACACACGCCACACACCACACACACACACACACACAACACAAAACACACACACACACCACAACACTAGCACAAAAAAAAAAAACTTTTGTTATCAGTTTCATTCTGTCCACTTTTTCCAATGAACGCTCAATAGTTCATCTTGAGATGACTCCTTTGAATACACTTATTATTCCACATAATGTTTGTCACTTTCTTATAAATTGTAATAAACTTTAGATTTAATATAACATCGGAGATGAAAATCTACATGAAATGAATAAGAAAATCCATTCAACAAAGGACTTTTAAGAGTGTTTTGTAAGGCAACTGGTTTTTCTGAAATATTGTGTTCATTGGGATTTTGTCAGGTAAATTATATATTTAAATATTGTCTTCTTTATTACATATCTCCTGAACAATAAATAAGATGATGTTTCTCCTTGTTGAAAGAAAATATTTTGATTTTTTTCTCTTTAAAAATTGACAAAAAAAAAATAAATAAATAAAAATATAAATGACATAAAGCAAATAAAAAATAAAATTGAGCTTTTCAGTTTCGTGTAGGGCCTACCCAGTGGTTATCTTCGTTAGAAATGAGTTCGTTTTTTTTTCGATTTGTTTCAATTGATTTTTAGGTGATATTCGAGAAAAATATATTTTTTTGGATCCTGTCCGTTATCTGCCTCCACCTCCACCTCCACCTCCACCTCCACCTCCATATCCATATCGACTTGCATGATTCGAACATATTTCATAAAAGTGAAGTAAAAATGCGAGAGTCAAATTGAAACTATTTAAAAATATTTTTAAAAAAAGTTTAAATCTATGTACTAACGTAAACACATAACATTTCATTAACCTAAACTTATAATGGTAATTTATTTCACTTTGCATTGTTTAATAAAAAACACGCATCGGACACCATGAGCGCTTTGTACACTTTCTTCGATAACGTAGATTTTTTTAAAAAAAATGACTTGAGCTTAACTGGAAGCAGATAACCAACATGAGCCTTTTTTTTTTATTACATTTTATGGGGCATTTTATTACTTTTTGATATTTTGGGGCTAACCTAGCCAACCTAACTTATCCTAAGCTAACCTAACTTAATTTTACAATTTAATTTTTTTTCCAAAAATGCCAAAAATCACCGAAAATCAGCTAAAAATCACTTGAAACACACATAAATCCACCCCCCCCCCAAAAAAAAAAAAAATTCTTTCTAAACTAATTTTAAATTGTAATATTAATCGTAATATAGTAATAGATATTTCTTTAAAAAGGTAAACCGCGATAGTTAAAATCGGCTATAAAAAATTCTTTGAATTATTATATATACATTCTTGTTCAAAGAGTAGTATAGATTTTTAGACCCAAATTCTACAAATGAGGCGATCAATTCTTCCAGAAATATCAAACGTACTTTCATATCTGAAAAATTAAAATTTTCAGGAAATTTTAGTCTGTATCGATAAAATAAATAATTTTTTCAGAATATAGAAAGCTCTTTATAGTTGTTAGTAAACATCAATATACCAATTCTATAGCTTCCCATAATCAGCATGATTCTAGGTAGGCTTTGGTTCCATTTTCGGTATTTTAAAATTCTTAAATTAAAAAAAAATGAACCTCAAAGCAACCTGATTAAAGTATAAAAGCTATGGAATGCATGTTGAGGTTAACACGTGTAACACGTGTAACACGTGCTTTGAAGTAAAACAACCATTTGTTATTATAACACGTACTACCAAAAATACCGGTACAAAATTGAAGCATAGCCCGGTAAGAATTAGTATTTTCAAGGCGATAACTTATGTTGACAATATGTAATCTTCACACTTTAAAGAGCTTAGGCACTGTTGCATATTAAGTAACTATGGAGTGGGGTGATAAATAAAACTATGTTGCTGTTATAAGTGTGTAAGGGAGTAAGAATGGCATAGCAAAGGGTACCATTTTGAAGACTGTAACCACTAGGTATTTTCTGCATGTTTGTGTATCGTGCAATAAAGTTATACGAGGGCACTGATGATGTGAATGATCTCCATAAATCTGGTAGGTCATGTTCTGTTCGGTCACCGCATGTTTTCAAATCTGTGAAAGCACAAATTGAGGAAAATCTTCTTCGCAAACAAAACATGTCATGATGTGAAATGCAGATACCTAAGAATTCCATGTTGTCAAAGAAGACCTAGTGTTAAAGGCCTACAAAAGACCCGCCAGACATTTATACTCCCGGAAACCCTAAAGAGGGTAGGAGAAAAAAATTTAAATGCCTGTTGGCTGAATATACACATTACCCCCCACGGAAATATTCTTTTACAGACGAGAAACATCTTTACCGGGCAATAATAGCAATAATGATAGGTTGATCGTTAGTTAATTAATATAAGGGAGAAACAGAACTCGCACCACGTGTCCAAAGAAGTCATCAAAAGGGACTACCTTGAGAAATGCATAGAGATGTGCGAGGACTACTGTACAGTTCTTTTGGACTGATTAGAAATTCAGTTGTCGCAGAAAATGTCTATATTTAGCTACGATTTTTTTTTATCACACCAATGCAACTGCTCATTGATAAAAAAAATAACAAAAGAATAGCATATTTTACATTCTTTTACGCATTCGTTTTTGACAAAGCACAAACATTTACATAGAGGCATATATATATATATATATATTATATATATATATGTATATTATATATTATATATAATATATACTATATAGTATACTATATATATAATATATATATATATATATATATATAATATATATATATATATATATATATAGGGGGAAATGAGGTGAAATGAATCTGTTTTGGAAGGAGGATGAATGAGAACTTACAAGGGAATAGGATGCTTTTCTGGAAGAAACCGCTTGAAACGGTTAAAATGAGAGTAATGTGGGAATCTGCATAAATGTTATGATGATAATAGTTGGATGGGGGTCTTTCGTTATTACTGAATATTAAATAAATATGTGAGGAAGGTGTGGAAGGAACACTTCGAAAGATCTGCATAACAATAAGTTAGTGATAGTGAATGTGGTAAAGTGAAATAGGGAAAATGAGGTAATTAATAAGGAAGAGGTAATTGGTAGAGTGAGAAGTTGAAGAATGTTAAATCTGCAGGCATAGATGGAATTGCTGGTGAAATGACACAAATTCAAAATGGAGGCGATCACCATAGTAGTAGGAGGGTCATATTGCAGCAAAAATTTTGGCCTTGATTTTCCCGCCCTTTTTGACCTTGCCTGACCTTGACCGCCCTTGACCTTGACCCCCCTGCCTTTTTGGGCGGAATTTTTTCGACCATGGGTCATTTTTGGCCCCCGGTATTTTTTTGGCAACCCTAATTTTTTTGGCCACCCTAATTTTTAGCGCCCTTTCGAAGAAAGGGCGCTAAACGGTTGCGTAAGCAACCGTTGTACGTACCCCCCCCCTAATTTTTTCGCCCATGGGTCATTTTTTGCCCCCGGTAATTTTTTGGCTTCCTTTAGGGGCTTAGCCCTTTTTTGATGTCATAACTTTGTTTGACCCTAATTTTTTCGACCATGGGTCATTTTTTGCCCACGGTAATTTTCTGTCCTTCCTTTAGGGGCTTAGCCCTTTTTTGATATCTTAACCTTGTTGTCTCGAATCCGCCGCACCCACATAGGTGCGAATCGCAAGCCAGCCGCATTTCTGCAGCCGCGTTCCCGCCCGGCGCGTTTCCATCCCACCTGAACCGTAGGTTCACTTCCGCACGCCTTTGTCCCATCCCCCCTTGTGTCCCGCCAGTCCCGCCACCCATATCTGCACACACACACCACACAGCCATCCACACCACACCACACACAACACACACACACACACAACACACACACCTACGCTCACGTGTCATGACTTAAACGATTTTTCATCTTGTCTTAATATTAATAATAACCATCAAATTTGATCCCTGTAAAGCAAATGAATAAATGCGAAAATGGAAAATTTCATTCTTGCTGGGCGAAGATTAAATTATCAATTCTCGCGCCTCGCCAAAGAATCGCTTTCCGGGCGAAATCACAAATATAGCATATATAATTATATATAGGTAGAAGCAGTAGTAAATTGTCGGTTATAGTATAGTTATGATATATATAGTAGTATATATGATCAGTAAGTTGATTCCACGTTCTAGAGTAGTATGTAGAGGATGCGATGATGATATACGATGAGATCAGTTATTAGGCTATAATAGTATATATTATATATAGTACTTATATTACTATATATAATATATTATAGTAGATATAGTATAATTTAACTGAGTATCAACCTTACTTATTTGTGGACAATATTGTGGATTCTTTCAAAATATTCCGGTTGACCAAAATGGTAGGCCAGCGAGATAATCGAATTCTCTTAAATAATAATAAAAACATCGTTTCGCTATGCTTACAGCTAGCCTGATGAGAATGAGGCCATGGCAGCTGAGAGCAAGATCCATGCCATCGACCTACAAGCAGGCAAACGACTCACCTTATAATGTCATCATAGCCAGATTTATGAACTATTGACGGAGCGCCCAGTCGAGAGCCAACATGATATCTCCAAGATCTCAGAAAACGAGTATCTACCTAAATTGAAGAGAGCTTTGAGAGAAAAGCTGCATGCCATACGGGCGGAGTGCAGCGACGCGGTTTGTAATATTATAATATATATATATATAGTATTATTGTAATATTATATTATTGAAACTACCCTAAGAGGAATATATCTAAAGTATATAATATATACAATATATTATAATATATAAACTCATTATTAACATACTATCACAGTATATATACTTTCAAATTTCGCACACTGGCAAGGAAGTGCCCCTAATCTATTGATATTGGTGAACTGCGTGCATACCTCAAGCGTCATCCGTGAAAGAGCATTCGAACACTAAGGTTCCCGAGGTTGCCATTACGCACTTGCGGTTGCTACCGATTGTTCCACATCTTAGATGCAATGTTCCAATAAGTAACAAATATGACAATAATTAAACAGTGCAGCACATAGAGACTTAAGAAAAATTTGATGGAAAAAGACTGGTAATATAATACTGAAAATGAAACATGGAATGAATTTAGAGTATAACATTATTTATGTTTATGTAATTTTTTTTCTAAATTCTTCTCAGAATTTTGTATCAATTTCTTAAAAACCTTTGTTTTTTGCGAGGTTAATTAGACACCCATTTGAGACAGAGTTAACAATAAATGATGGTTACACACAAAGCAAAAAAGTAATAAAACAATGATATGGTGTGCACCCAGTAATTTTTCATAGATTAAAAAATAAAGTGTGAGAGCAACATGATAATAAATTACAATTGATTTATTAATAATTTAATTCTAGCAGACAATAAGTACAACACGTAAATTAAAAAACAACAACTGGTAAATACATTTTTTATTATTTAATTGATACGAGTGCACCGCTTACGACGGGGGAAGGGAGAGCTTTTCTCTCCTTTGATAGAAGGAGGGCGGAAGGGAGGGATTCTGTTAATAGTTTCTCTCGTTACAAGGATTAAGACCATAAAATTTGTTGGTGACGGACACTGAAAGGTAATGAACAAAATAGTTGCAAGTAACTGAAAGCAAAAGAGGAAATGTGGTTAATGGAGTCATTGTAAGGAGTATACAGGATGAGGGAATATCATTTGAGATGAAATTTAAGAAGAACCTCGACAGATTATGAGGATAGGAGAGATGGGGAAAGTCAAGAACGACTAAGCAAGGGCGCAAGCAAGGACGACCCTGGCTAAGGACAGCTGGGGACCGAGGAATGAGGAAAACGAGAACAAGCTGAAGGGAATGAGGGAGGTGGACTTTGGAAAGTATTGAGTGAAGAAGGTTGCTTGAAAAAATAGAAGAACTTATTCAGTGGCTCAGTTATTGGAGGCAAGAAAGTGAAGCAGAAGAGGGAAGTGAAAGAAAGTAAGAAGACTCGCGCAAAGGAGAGGCGGAAAGCAATGATGGAAATGTGAGGGTCAGAAATTAAGAAGATGTTTAGGACTGGTGAAAAACGTAAAGAGAGGATCAAAGTGGAAGTGTGCAAATGCAAAGGATATGACCAAGGATAAGTTTTGGGTAAGTCAACAGAACATAACACGGAGATGGAAGGAAATACTTCAGAGAACTTTTAAATGTGAATGAATAATATGATCAAAATAGTTGAAGAGAGAAAGTTGAAGAAGCTTAGGCGGAGGAGTTCACTATGGGGAGTGGAGGTGGCTCTGACGAGCAGATGAAGAACGGTAAGCAACCGGGTGAAGATGGAATATCCATAGAATTGATATAAAAGAAGGAGAGGAAATGAAAGAAGTAATTCTGAAATTGTTCAATAGTGTTTGAACGAGAACAAAGTACGCAGAGGTTGTGGAAAGTTCCAATCATAGGTTCCATTATACAGAGGGAAAAATAGGTACAACGGAAAACTGTAAAAACTACATTGTTGGACATCCGGCAAAAACATATGAGAGAATACTAGACGAGACCCGAAAGTTGAGAAGCGAGTTAGAGACAGACATGTGAAAAGAGCAGAAAGAAGAATCCACGGACCGGATCTCTTGTTTGCCTTGAAAATTACGTCACAAAATTTGGAATACAACAAAAGAGCATATATAGCCTTCATTAGAATTGAGGAAAGCTTAAAATTCAGTGCCGTCAGGGAGAGGACAGTGGAGACTGCTAAAAGAGAGAATATATCAGTGAATAGCAAAGGTTGAGGCCCGCGAGCCCTGGAGAGTTTGTATAAAATATTAAGTATGTAATGGTAAAACAGAATATGAGTAATAAGGCATCGCTGAGGCCTGACAAGGGAGTCAAACACTGGGGAAAGCGGTTGTTCACAATCGTTATATTTGGTTTGTTAGCATATACTTTGTATGTAGGTGGATAAAGAAGGGTGAGAGAGGATATAGAGTTATTTAGACCGGTGATATTCGTGGCATATACGGATGACCTTGGCGTGCTTGGCGAAGTGGAGATGGCTGAAAGTGGTGACTGACATGTTCGAAATATGCTATAGAGAGAGGCTGGTCTGACTATAGGAACATCAGAAAAGAGACGGGGAATCATGGTGTCGTAGAGGAAGTAGGGGGATCGGGGCTTGAGTGGCATGTGGAGCGGGGATTGAGATAAAGGATGGTGGAGAAAGTAATACTGTCTCACTGATGATGTATTTGAAGAAGGAAGAATGTTCAAGGAATATAACATAAGTAGACTGATTCCAGTAATGGGGTGAGGTAGGAGCAGTGTATCCACAGAAAGGGAGGTGGCAATGAGATACTGGAGGTGGAAAGGGTTGATGAAGTTCGAGGGGGGTGTTTGCACCGGAATTCTACCATAGCTGGCCAGACCATGGAAATAAGACCCACGAGAGTGCTGAGAGCGACAGGTAGGAACGACAGGAAGAGAAGACAAAGACAAGATATAAGGGAGGATGGTTGTAGTGAGGCACTATGTAATAAGCAGGATGCACCAACCCATTGAGGCCTCGTGGGGACACTAAGCAGATACAGGGGAGAGAGATGGGTGAAGAGGAAGATGGTAGTGAGGGACCGGAGGGACAAGACCAACGAGGAAGAGCTGTAAGAGATGGACGAGTTCGGGTGGAGGGATTCATGTGAGAAGAGCATGGAATGCGTCCGAGTGCGAGCCTGGAGAAGAGAAGTCCTGTATGCATAGTAGGATAGATGGAGAAAAGAGCACTGGCGCAAGTGAACAGCGTCTTGACTTATTCCCTGGAAGCGGTGTGTGAGATAAGTTTTCCCCTTTAAGAACTCAAACTCGAGACTGTCCGTGACGCGTCAATTACCGGCTTTTGTTATCGACTACGCTTTGCAAGTAAGGGATAAAAACAAGTAATTCGTAATTTTAGAATTATCAAAGTAGGATATATAAGTTCAAGTCGATATGAAATACTTTACAAGAACATTTTCAGGGGGTTTTTTATGCTGTCACGACGGGCGCCAGCAGCAACGAGACAGCGATTACTATTAATGCCTTTCTTCTCAAAGTGAGAATTATTTTGCGAGGACGCCAAAAATGGTTTTTATTTGAAAGTACCACAAAATGGCGCTGGTTGACATTGAAATCGTTCACGCACTCGCACACGATCACTCACTCTTACATACTCAGAGAATTTCAATATAATTATCAATGTGTAGGAGAGGACCCGAGGCTAGCAGGAGTGGGAGTACAATTTGGAGAAGTACGGGTGCAGGCCGGCCTAGAATGGGGAGATTGAGTAAAATTAGAGTGAAACTTGTTCCATTAATCTAAGAAAAGAAGATCTAATAATCTCAGCTGTGACAATTACTCATGTTGTATGGTCTTTTAAAGGTGAAGGTATAATATTATATATAATTAATATAATATATATAGGGTGAGGGTGAGTGAGGGGTAGAAGAGTAGTAGCTAATCTATGATCTATAATCTTAATAGAGCATAGTGAGACCGTGCGCGGAAGAGTGTGTGCGCGCTGTCATTGGTCCGAGTCGTTGTCGCTTCTGTGCCTGAGGCGAGAACTCACCGCGGACGCGGCTAGTGGAACAGCGTGGCGAGAAAGGCCAGTGTGTGCTCGGGCGGCAACGTTTGGAGTGCGCACGTGGCGCGTGGTGAGTTATACACTCTCAGGTAGGGTTTTCGGCCCTTCGTAGAACTAGGCAATCTTTCTCTGCCTCTTGTGTGGCTGCGAGACTCGCGCTGTGCGCGAGGAGCTCGAGAGAGTGTGTGCGTGTGCTGAGGGGCGGCAGTAAGATACCGACGCGTGAGAGAGAGAGCGCGAGAGAGATAGAAAAGCGGGTTGCTAGCCCTGTCGCCGCGTAGTAACATGGAAGAAGATCTTCAATATGATGCTGACCGCGACGGAACTTGCAATGCATGGTAGATCGTGTGCGGCGTAGAGTGCATGGTGAGTGTGGATTATTGAGTGCGAATGAAGAGTGAGTGTGTGTGTGCTTTCACTTGACGTGCGCTGAATACTGGTGTGAGTGCGCGAGTTTCGCGAGATATCAGCCTGAGATAGATGTAATATGTAGTGAGAGCCGAGAGATTATATTTCGAGAAGAAGACGTATTTCCCGAAGATTTTTCTCTTCCTTCACAGAATAGTTTGGTAGTGAGGAGAGTCATGATGTGAAACTTCTGGAAAGAACAATTTTGTAGGTCCCGACGTTATTTTTCTTAGTCTTTTTTGACTTAAGTTTTTAGTGTTTGATGTTTAATTTCGAAGAGTGAGTGTGTGAGTGCGAGGAGTAAAGTTGTTTTGAGGAAAGTGAGTGGTGTTATTTCATTTGGTAAATATTTCTTCTTCCTTCTAGAACATGAGAGATGGGCTCTCAAAATTAATACGGTGAGTGAAGCGTCGTCGCGGAGAGTGTCATCGGTGTGCGTGTGCGCGCTGCGTTGTGCGAGAGCGGCGTTCTTTGTTCTTACTCAGAGGTGTGGGTCTTCGCGTCCAGCTGTTTCCAAGCAATCCAACTTCCGACGACGGTCAAATCATAGTTATAAGTAGTGAGAGGTAGATTAGGAGTGAGTGAGTGAGGTAGTGGTGTGAGGTATAGTATATATATAAGTAGGTGGTAGGGATGAGTGGAGTGAGTGAGTAGTGAGGTGTATATAGTATATAGTAGTATATATAGATAGTAATAATGAGGTATTTAAGTGAGTGAGAGTGAGAGTGAGTAGTATAATATATATATATAGAATATAGTACGTATATATAGTTATAGTATGAAGGTATATATGATAGGTATAATGATATGATGATATGCGTATATAGTATATATAGTATAGTAATATGATAGCTTCTTTCCTATTGAAATTGATATATATTAAGGTTAGTTAAATTCAAGTACAAAGGAATTGCATTTGGCTTATTTAAGTATTTGCTGTGAGAAAGTTTGGCTAAGTCAAACTCTCCTGGATCGTAAGGTTCGGTATACTTACCAGCTACCTGGGGGGTAGGATTGTTCAAACCTGTAGTTTGTAAATACAGATCGAATATAAAATTACAAGTAACTAGAGTAGAAATTAGGATAATGATTAGATATATAAGTAGATAATGAATAATAAGATTAATAATATAATATAATAGATAAATAAATAATAAGTATAAATAATATAATAGATATGACATAACAAGATGGATAATGAGTCAGATACTGATAGAATATATAATGAAGTAGATGATATATAATAATGGAGGTGATGAGATGATACATGAGATGATGAGGAGTAAAGGGATATTTTCTTTGTAATTCGGAAATGAATAATAATAAGGATAATAAGTAGACAAATTTAGACATTAAACTAAACACGAAAATTTTAACACGAAAGAAGATCAATATGAAGTGAATGAGATGGCACAAGAAAATAGGAGAAAAAAAAAAACTTCAATGCATTGGTGCGGTGAAGAAGCATATTAGAGCGAGAGAATTTGATCATTTAAGGAATGGGTCTAAAGGAACTTTAACTAGCTTTAATAGTCCTGCGATCAGAGAAAGACACAATGTTCAATATATCACTAGTGATGGTACGGTATGGTATATGTATATTATTATATAGTATGAGGTACTGGTATATAGTAGATAGTAGCGTAGATATATTATATAGTATAGTATAGTAGGGTGTTTCCAGAATGGTAGTATATGCATATATGATAGTAGTAGTTATATATATATGTAGTAGTATGACATGTTTATAGATGGTGTCGACTCCGTTAGAATTATTAGGTTGAGGTTAATTTAGGTTTAGAGGTTGTGTTAGTAGTTTAAGTAGTTAGGTTAGTTAGGTTAGGTAGTTGAGGTTAGTTCAGTTTCCCCAAAATTTATGTATTACCCTAGAAATTAGTTAAACTAGAAGCGATCATTAATTATTGATTTGCGCTCTGGGAGTAGCAACCCTACTTATAATACGCATATATATTTATAGTATATGTGAGTTGATATAGGGTTAATATAGGGGTAGTATAGTAATAGGTAGTAGTAATAACTATATATATATATATAGTATTATATATATATATTAGATATATAGTATATATACTATATATATAGTATATTATTTATTATATTATATAAATGATATATATATATATATTATTATAGTATATTAGTATGAGTGGTATATATATATAAGCGCTATAGTATATACTTATTACGTAGTATATATATGATAGGTATAGTTAATATGATATTATATATATATCATATATATATATATAAGTATATTATATAGTATAGATATATATAATATATAGGTATATATTAGTGAAGCGACTCCTATACCGTGCTGCTTATTGTCTAGCGACGATCTAACATATAGAAACGATAGACTTTTTTACGAAATTTCATGTTATGATAAAATTCTTTATTATTTGCGAAATGTGGTCAAATAGGAAAACCATATTACAAATGATAAGTGCAAATATAAAGAGATCTATGTAAAATTGAAACAAAAGTGTAAGTGGTCATCGATGATTAACTAATGCGTATTTTTCAATTCATATCAAAAGATTACTGTTTTCGTAGCTCAATTCGAATACGGAGATGTATGTGTGCGACTTTAGCCCTAAAATTGTTTATATTGGTTGCCTTTGCATCTCTTTTCTTAGTTACATTTTTGATGTTACCACAAATAAAAAGAGACAATTGCATTCTCGTTGATAAGATGAAGACTATTCTTTAAGTTTATTTTAAACATACGGTATATTTATATAGATATACTACTTATATATATAATATAGGTATATATATTATAATATCATATATATAGATACTATATATTAGTATTATATATATTTATATAAGATATATTATATATACTATAGTATATATGAGGTATATATATATTATATATAATACCTATATATAAATAAAAACTGAATGCATTTTGAAATCGGCGAACATTTAAATGCAGGAAGCTAAAAAAAAATATTTTAATAAGCTATTAATTTACATAAAATAGCAAAAACTAGGCTAAAATAACATAAAACCGCAGCAATAATTAATTAAAAAGGCATAAGGCAAACTATTATATTAAGGCGGTATTGCTCATCAAAAATTTTACGTTTTACTTATATCATCTTCTTTATTTTAATGATTTAGACTTTTCAAAATCATGCTTTTTTGGGGAATTTTTTTTTTATACGATCAATTAACTATATATATTTATCTGTTTATATTTTTAAAATTATTATTCACCAGCACGGAAAATGATAACAAAATATGAGCGGAGCCCCCTGACACTACCTCTTGTGTGCCATGCATTTACCTATAAATTATAAAGAATAATAATTTTTCATTCTATCTCATGCAAGCCGTTACTTTTCAAGATATCTGCCGAGCCAAATATTTGGGGGTTAATGTCTCAAATTTTGGGGACCGCGAAAATGTCATACTCAAAGACATATTTAGCTATATATTTTTTATCGCACTTCTTTTATTTCTTATTTACTTTTCTGCATTAAAATGTCGCCAGATATTTAAAAAGATTATTCAGTTTTTATCGCTAGCATATTGCAATTTTAAAGTTATCAGGTGTCAGGCTAATCTGTGAGCTGACTATATATAGATATATATATTCAATAAGTGTATATTTATTATATTATATATTATATTATATTTTACTACTATAATATATATCTAATTATATATAATAATATATATATATATGATAGTATAATATTATAAGAGAAGAGGAGACGGAGAAGAGAGAGAAGAGAGGAGAGAGTAGGAGAGGAGAGAAGGAGATGAGAGTAGAGAGCGAGACAGGAGGGAGAGAGAGAGACGAGAAGAGAGAGAGAGGAGGAGAGAGAGAGCCCGGTGAGTAAATAAGTTAACTGGTAAGGTTCGCCGTTATATTAATATTATATATACTATTAACTATATATTACTAATATATATATATTAATATATATATACTATATATATAATATATTATCTAATATATATACTTATACTATAGTATATACATATATAATATTCTTTGAATCCACTGTATCGGACCACCAAGGCCCACAGAAGAATGGCCACACTGGGTTGAATAATAGTCAACTCCATGGGTCTAGCATCGTAGCTTAATTTTAAATGTCAAGAAAATTTGGATGGCGATAGCACAAACTTCTTAAGTCAAAAATAAATAGTAAAAGCCTAAATATAACGGATGTCTTTACAGATTATAATAGTCCACTAAAGTAATTTATTACCGTTAAACCAAAATCATCCATAATCTGTGGAACAATATTGGTTAAAAGATGGACTGAGTGTCAGATACGTGATGAGTGGATAAAACTTTTAGAAAGGTTTATGACCCATACAAGTAGGAAAATGACGGAGCGGCCGGAATGGATCCCAGTTGTTGACCATCAATGAAGATATGGTGGCGTGGGGGGTGGAATGGACATACTCGGGTGTGGAGGCGGGAGGTATGCCGACTGCAAAATTCTCGGGCAGATGAATATATACGACTCCACGTGTAATGGCTGTGAATATAATATAGCGGGGTGGGGCCGAAGTCTTAACTTGGAGGCGTGAAGTAATCACCGCCTGCGTGGCCAGGCAGCTTTTAATTCTGTGAAGGATGAGCGAGCGGCTCGCAACCAATGTTCTGTGGCTTTGATTCTGTCTAAGTTTCGCCCTTCGCTGATCACGATGAGCACGGTATTGGTAGAGGTGAAGACGGGAAGCTCTTTATCGGAAGCGAGGATATAGATTTACTGTGATGGAAGGCGACCTTGTCGAATGGCATCCAGAAGGCACCTAGAATAGCTTCGAAAAGAAGAGGCAGCCATTTTGGCCGATCTGTCAGTGATTTCGTTGGCCAGTTACCCCCTAAGTGAGAGGGGAGTCACAGCATGAGATGGACTTGTTTCTTACGCAGAGGTGGAGCAGGCGAGCAAATTGGTGGGTAGACAGCATCCTGATAACATGGGGTGTAGGAAGCCTTGGAAGGGGGGTGCTTGAGTCGAGATGCTGATAAATGACATAAAGGACGCGGTCCTGTTGGTTGAAGGGAATGAGTAATTGGCAAGGGAAACGGTCATCGATTATAGCCATGTAATTTCTGCCGTAAAAATTGAGCATCAGGGGGGATGGTATGGGGAGAGGTTGCTGGTCAGGAAGACAGCAGCAGACGCACCACATTATCAGCTGTTTGTAGGAGCTGACAGTAAACACTGGAGTAAATACACCGTGAACTGAGGAATGAGACTGGAATGATGCCTTTGACAATGAGCGGGGTGGCTAGATTTGGAGAGAGAGAGAGAGAGAGGTCAGGGACCAGGCAGAAATGCATAGGCATAAGGGAATCCAACCAAAGGTAATGAGTACCTTCATTCATAAGAGAACGTCAGCATCTTTTGCAAAGGATATTCGAGGAAGTTAAGGGTTGTTACAGAACTGTGTTTGCAAAGACAGTAAGGGGATTCTGAGGGCTGAGGTATTTCTCCGCAGAAACCGAGTGTTAGCAGATAGTAATATGAGGAGGTTAAAAGAACTCATCGTCAATCACATGCCGCGCAGCCGAGACCGTACCAGATAGAGAAGCTAAATCCTGAGGTAGGATGCTGGGTGGGTAGCTCAACCGACTGTTGCGTCCGCAATATTGAGCATGTGATCTCTTCCATCGTGACGCCGGAACAGTGTGCCCGGGCTTGCGAAATAACTTTGACATGATGTATTCACTTCGAAGAGAGAGTGACATCACATCGGATTCAACTTCAAGGCTCTCTTGAGGGGACGATCGGATGGCTTTAGTAGAGATACTGATCACTTCGTTTTGGTCGGGATCTAACAGGTATAGTTAAGTTGGGGAGGTCTGGCCATATATTACGCAGCCATAGTCCAGCTTCGATCGGATTAGGGCGGTTTGGAGACGTAAAAGGGACTTGCGATCAGTATCTGAAAATTTTGAGGCGAGATGACGTAACAGTTCAAGCACGCAATGACAAGTCGTTTTCAGGAGTTTATTGTGCGGCGCATATGTTAGGTAGTCATCTAGAATGAGTCCTAGAAATTTGACTTGTGAAGCTACAGGAATGGGTGAACCATATAAGGTTAGATTTGCGGGAAGAAGGTGGCAGACTCTTCGACTAACTTTTTCCCTAAATAGTACTGCTGAGGTTTTGGTGAGTGAGAAATAGAAGCCATGCTAATTACCCCATTGTGAAATATTTTCAATATCTTATTGAAGTTGCCTTTCAAGAAATGTCAGCCTGGCACCGGTAATGTATAGCGTAAGGTCATCAACATAGAGAGAAAAATTGACCGTCGCTGAGATAGATGTAACGATGTCATTGAATTAGAGAGCAAATAATAATAGGTACACTTAGAGCACTGCCCTGCGCTATGCAGGGCAGTGTTCTAAGTGCATTATTATTCATTATACTTTATCCAGAGTAAAGTGGCGTGATAGAACAAAAGAGCACCAAACCTGGATGGAGCCTGTCTGGCAGAAGACATTTAATAAAGAGAGGGAGCTGTTCTCGGAAACCAAACGAGTGGAATTTAAGGATAACCCCAGTTCTCCATGTTGTGTCATAAGCTTTTAAAAAGTCAAAAAAGACACAAAGAAGCATCCCACCAGTTGAGAAGATTTCCAAGATGTCATGATCCAATTTTAACAAGGGATCCACAGTCGAATGACTTTTGCTGAAACCAAACTGGAAGTTAGAAAAAGCCTAGCGACTCTCCAGAACAAGGAGAAGGCTGCCTGAAACCATTTTCTCCATTAATTTACAAGTATGACAGGTCAGCGAAATTGGTCTTTGGTTGTCCGCCAACTTCGATATTTCCCAGGTTTGGGAATAAAGATTACAGAAGCTGTAGTCCAAATAGATGGAAAAAAGAGGATTCGATCCAGATTCTGTTATACAGATCCAGCAAGAACGCTGATGAAGAGGGGTGAATATGAAGGAGCGTTATGTACGAAATTAAGTCTGGGCCAATGGTATCGTCTTTTCTGTTCTCCAGGGCAGTTTGATACTCTGCAAGTGTAAAAAGACGGTTATATGTATGATCTTCTCCTTTCGCTATTAAAAAGTCAGGCAGTGCAGAGTTAATTCTCAATTTTTGAAAGGTTTCAGGATAGCGGAAAGAGCTCGAGTGGCTAGCAAAACTATAACCTAATGCATCTGCAACAGCTGCAGCAGCAGAGATAGTATCGGGTATATCAGGTCCATAACGGAGGAATATGTTTGAAGAGTTGTTGGAGCAGCGATATATTTTCTGTGCAACTATCCACACTGAAGAAAGGGAAGTTGTGGTTTTGACAGTCGAAGTATAAATTTGAAAGTATTGTTTACATGTATGGCGATTAATTCGACGAGATCTCGCCGCAGCTGCTTTAAAAATAATCATGTTTGGGTTGGTGCGGGTCCTTTTGTATTGCCTGTAGAGTTCTTTTTCCTCCTGGTTAGCTTGAGCACATTCTTGGGACCACCAAGGGGTTACCGAACGCCTACCTGCGGAAGATCGCGGAAGGAAAGCTTCCGCTGCTGTGATGATAACTTGTTGGAAGAAGTTAAAGCATCCATCATAGTCGGAAATAGAGCTTATTAAGGGAAAAAGTGGTGCGATACGCTGTAGACCCATGATGAAAAGGAGCCCAACCTCCGCTCGTCATATTAACAGCCAGCTCGAGAATTTCAGGGTATTTAACATTGGAGGGGCTCGGTGCACAGTTCCATCTTAAGGCTTAATGGGTAAGCACTGTCGTATACAATCAAACAGCGGGACAGAGTAAGCGATCCCCATAAGAGAATAGGGCAAAGTGAATATCAATACTTAGAGAAGAGCTTCAGCTCATTCACGTATCATATCTACGCACGAGCTCGTTTTAACGAGCATCCCCCAACTTGAAAAGCGGTGTATAGACCGAGATCCTAACAAGGCTCTTGACATAGCCAAAGTAGCAAGTCTCCCGCCTATGAAGGGGTAGCGACTGCTTTGTCTCACTAATTGTCATATGATGATATCTCTTCTCACTAAAATGTTGTCACCTTTTTCCTTAATTTTTTTTTTATTTTTTTAATTTTTACTTTAAACTTGTCCTTCTTTTTCTTGCTAATATTTAACATTGCTCGGAATCAGTAGTGATAATTTGCCTCATATTACCACAAGTTACGAGAAGCATGCTTTTTGTGTATTTTAGCGATAAGAATTTTAGACGCTTGGTGGAATTTAATTCCTTCATCTATCTGTGTTTACAGCAGACATCCTTTATCTCCAGAAAATTGAGTAAGGTGAGTTGAAGACAGATTACGGGTACATTGACGCATGCGTTTTCTTACTAACCGTGGAGTATTGGTGAACTCAATGAGAGGTAGGTGATACAACACACGACAGGCGAGTGTCATTTGGCTAGATAACTCTCTCCCCAAAGAGATAAAGACGAACAAACGCGACCACGTTTTGTACTATTGGATGAAACAACCACTACGTTAGGGATTCACTGTTTAGTTGGATATTCGTAAACTAGTAACTACTAGGCACAGGTAAAGACCGAGGCGTGAGATACTGATTGCCCTGCGCTGATAACTTCGATCATCTATCGAGGGAGTACATCTGGAATCACCAACGGGCTTGCCTTTTGGATCTTTATCACGAAGTCGGGATAGTATGGCCTGCCGGCGGCATGATTGAGTAAATGACTTGAGTTTTCGTGTTCGCGTACTCCTAGAATTTAGGGGAAGATTTCTCCTGTAATGGAATTGTGTCGGGTGGATTAAAAGCGAGCAGGGGGGCTGCTGAAATTGTAGCATAATATTGCTTTTATCTGTGGCCATATTTGTCTTTAAGCTGTGCGTATGGAACTCTCTCCCCTGCTCATGTTATCTTTGTTAAGTACGTAACTACAACCTCCTGTTCAAACGGAAGCACGGGGCAATATTTAAGGGAAGAGCCAAATGTGGGGTATCTCCATTACCCGTTTTTGCAAGTATGGTCGTTTTCAACAAGGAAATGCTGAATTTCATTTATGCGCCACGCACACTGGCATCAATGTCATCGCGGTCCACCCTAACAGTATTTTCGGGCGATGACCAAACCGTCAGGCCTTAAGCTAAAAAACACAACCGTCCATCTGGTTGGGGAACAATAAAAGCGTACGAAACACTCTAGTATGTGAACCCTTTTTTCACCTTTGAAGGTGGATAAAGGTGTACTAATTCAACCAAGTAAACCGACGGTTGGCCGTCTCGGCGAGTTCCGCCGGGAGAAATCTATAAATCTTTGCGACAGGAATTTTTCTGCCTGGAATTCTAAAATCCATCGACAGGGAACAATGAATTCTTTTTACTCTGCTTCTAAAAAAATAAATGATTTCCTTTTGGATGTGTACTCATCTTCATCAGGATGGATAAGGGAATGTTTCGAGAGACGTTAAGGATGAACAGGATGAAAACTTTGAACCTCCGGAAGTAGCTTAAAAAGAGAAGTAACCCATTTCATTATTGAACACTTGTCCTTCCATACCCACTCACCTAAGTTTTTCAATATGCCCTCCGCTCCAAGAAATAATCGGTTCTTATGCTATAACAGCCGGCTTGAACTTTGCGAGCGGTACGTGGATCGCAATAAGTATATAATCGGGAATGATGTATCAGCTGCATTCCCCCCTGAGAGGGAAGCAGCCATGTGAAGTAAACAAAGGTGAAGAAGACTAGGAACGGGGGGCACCATTTCGAGATATTCCAACCATTTTGGGCCCTGGGGTGTCGTATCTCCCAGAATAATGAACGGCAAACACCTGAAGTAAACGCAAGAGAAGACTACAAAGTCAACCCCGGTACGACTTACAGCAACGGTGTAGGAGAAGGGCATAAAAGACGAAAATGATCACCTAGTCGGCTATATTCGTTGCATGCAAGGTAGTAGTAGGGAGAAGGTGGAAACCTCGGAGGATTCCTGAGTTCAGATAGATACAGTGGCGGTGCCATGACACGAATAGGTTACTATAGCTAGTGACAATCGCTGCAAGGCTGGAAGTTTACGCATCTATACTACTCCACTCGACGCCCCACAAATCTAGAACGGCAACAACTGACGTCGACCTATCATGCCTTCAATGTTAATCGCAAGCGTTATTCATTCTTCTACTAAAGACCATTTATCCAATAGACGTTAAGACCAACACGACTTGGTGCTCCAATAAGAAAGGGAAAATATAGCCTTTAATCAAATGAAAACATAAAAGTAATAACAGGATGGCCGGAAAAGCGTACGATATTCATTAAGGAGGATAGTTCCTTCTCGCCTCACTAACAGGTCACAAATGGGAGAGAGACCCGCAACAAGCTATGCCAGGATCCCATGCCGGTAGGGTAGGCCCTCGTCGATGTGGCTCCGAGGAGCCTCATCCCCGAAACTACACACGTGCTGTTTACCCATCACGCTCAGTACGCACGGAACACTTAAATAGCTATTCCTAGCCAAGAGCTACCGAGCATCTCTGATAACAATGTGCATAGTCCAATTTTAATAAACAAACAAAAAGACCAGTTTTTTCGGTCTGCTTCTCAAGTCTTAGTGAGAAGCAGCAGGACCTGAAGACCCATGTGGGAAGAATTGGCACCATAAGGAGTTAGTACCCAAGGAGTGCGATAGGGGTGAGGGGAAGGGGGAACAGGAGGATATCCTCTATTTTAAGGGGAAAGTAGCCACAAAGTGCCCTAAAGCTTTAAAGAGGAGCCTGAATCGAGGGTGGGAATTTAAAAAAACAAAATCAGCAGCTGAAACTGGTTGGCAGAACGTAACTGACGAAAAGTCTATGACAGTAAAGATTGGTAACAGAGAGGTGAACAAGATTAGAAACAGATCTAGAAATAGACGATTTTTCATGTACATTGTGAGCAAATGCTCATTGATACTTGACGAATATGTCCTGAGGAGGACGGGACATCCACAAAACAACGGAGAATCCCCCCAAGCTGATTTGCGTTCTCTTATCCTGCATAATGCTATATCTCACTAAGAGTATAACACCTCAAGGCCAGGAATTCTAAATGTAGTAAGCACGAAGCCCTTGGCGAGGGAATATAAATATTGCTCTAATATAAAGCCTAACAATCAATTAATATACTGTATAATCTATAAATATATATATCAGCACGAAAGCATATATATATAATACTTCAAGCTAGCGCAGTGATATTATCATAAATACATACTATTATATATAACTATAATATTACTATTATACTACCTAATTATACCCTTATATCTGTAATATAGTCTATCGTATACTATCAATTATAGTACTTATAATACTATATAGATTATTATTATTATTATTATATTTATTATACTATATTATATTATAGTACTATATACAATTATCATATAATAACAGTGTACATATATTAATACTAAGTAGGTATACATATCTATATATATTAAATTACTATTAACTATATATATATGTAATACTAAAATATAATATATAATAGACAAATTTATATATATATATATATACTATATTTACATATATATATTACTAACTATATAGGGTATAACTCAATACCGCACTATTATCTCCTTAGCTTAGAATATAACCGAACCAATATTATACATTATTTTTATTCGTAGGTATACTAATATTCATATAATACTAATGAAATACATAACTGAATTAATATTCGATATTGGGGTGTGAGGCGTGGCGAACTAACGTACCTCACCTAACAACGTAAAACTACAAAACCATGCTGTACGCTCTCAACACAAATACACAATATATATAATATATAAATAATATATATTATATATATACAGTATATAAGTATATAATTATAATATATATAATATATATATCCTAGTATATATATATATTATATATTATATATAGTTATATATATATATAGTATAGCGCGTAGTAAATATATATATATAAAATCAATATAGAGGTATATACACAAATCCGGTCACTATTATAATATATCATCGGTAATAATATACCATATTATATCTCACGTATAGGTAATCAGTATAAATACTATAAAGATACAATTATTATAAAAAAATATATTAGTATAAAAGATGTATATTACTATAATTACTCTAGTTTGAATAGTATTATAAAAATCATAAATACGTAATTATATATATTATATATATAATATATACATGTATATATAGATCAGTATATATATATATAGTATAATATATATATATAATATATATATTATAATATTATATATACTCATATATATATAGATATAATATAAGATGATGATCTTAAAGGTCTAGTTTAAGTAGGTCCAGGACTAATCAGGTAATCATTATAACAGTATATATAATAGCCAAGGGTATATAATATATATATTACTATGATCAATATATATATATATAATAGTTTATATATATATATAGTATATAAAAACTAGTCATATATTAATTCTGAGTAACTGTATTAGAGAAATTATTAACAAAACATATTTAGATTAAACAATGAATAAGGAAAAGGAAAACAAGAGAGAAAAGAAAATATTGATCATAAATAATTATTGTAATAAAACACATGAAATAAAATACAGTCACGACAGATTAACCTCTAACGGAACATAAACATCAATAACACTTAATATATAATATCTACCAATATACTATATACCCTTATACTAGTATATATAATATACTAACTTCTCATAATACACATACATTATAATACTCATAAATAATATTTATTATAACTACATATATATCTACTGTAATATATAATATAATTATTATATATAATATTTACTTATTATAACTAAAATATATACTACGAAATTCTAAGGCAATATTTGTTGCATCTTTTTAAAGTTAAAATGTCTGCTAAATTAATTAATCAGATGTTCGGAAATATCTTGCTAACGTTCAAATACCTATTACTTATAATTTGGAATGGGAGGAGGAGGCTCTCTTTATCTTCCTTTGTGAGATTGTGTGACTAACGTAATAGGATGTTTCTGGAAAAGGAGTTCTGGAAAAAGTATAGGAAAAATTTAAGTTAGAGTATTGGTTAATAATGGTAAAGAAAAAAGAAAGAGGACGAAAGTATGTCTTTGATATGGATGAAACTTAGTACTTGACATGCCAAAATGGGTGTTTATTGGAATGTGTTTAATTTTTTATTATAAAAAAATTAATCACAAGTAAATTGTTTTAAAGAGTTCTGTAACGATTATTTGAGTTATAATTTGGACTATCTGAAACTGGTGTTTCATTATTATTTTATTTATTTTCATTATTATTTAATTATTATTATTATCTTATTATTATTATTATTATTATTATTATTATGATTATTATTATTATTATTATTATTATTATTATTATTATTATTATTATTATTATTGGAACGTAGCAGAAAGAAAATAGCGTTATGATTACTCTGTCTATTATTACAACATTACAAGCAAATTCGTTTCGGTATTTGTTAAAGTTCAAGTTCGCAAAGAATATTTGTCTTAAAAGAGACTTGAATTAAAGTATACTTGAGTATGTCATACAACTCATCAATCATCATGCATGTATCTCTATGTGTCTATAAATAATGTAGGTTTAAGAGGAGGTAAAGGAGATATGAGGCAATATTATTAGTTACATGCATAGTTTCTGGGTTTATGTAAAGTAGATGAAGGAGCTTAATTAAAATTAAATGTATAAATTTAAATGTATGTCTGACTCGACTCATGAATTTCTTTATATTTTAAACTTAAAATAAATATAATATAGTATATATATATAAAATTATAAAGATTTAAGGAGTATATATATATATATATATATATTAATAGCTATATTATATATATATTATATATAGTAATATATATATATAATATATATTATTATACCGTATATATATATATATATATATACTAGCGCTATAGTATATATATTATATATGATTATAGTACTATATATATATAATATATTATTTAATATTATATATATCATATATATTATATACGTATATTATAGTTATATTATATATATAATAAATTAAAAATTTAATGGAGCGTATAAATAAGTGTTGCTAACGTTTTTTTTTAGCCTTTGAAAAAATAATGGGGGTCAATATCTTTTTCAAGGTGTTGGAAATCTTTGGGAAAAGTATATTACAACTGTTGGTTGTGACAATTTTGAACTGCTTCTGTCTGTTAGCCTGGCGCCTCTGCATGTGTTTTCTATTGAATGTCTTTTCTATTGAATGTCTTTTCTATTATGTAAAAATTTCATAATTTGTATTTAGAAATAGGTAAGTTTGCAATATTTTTTTGTGGATGAATGTTAAAATCAAATACTTAAAAACTATAACGCAGAAATTTCATTCTTTTCAAAATAATAAGTAGCGTCAGATGTTCCTCCATTTCTTCCAAATTTGATTATTTATCAATTGTTTTGAAATTTGAATTACCCTCCAGATCTGGAACAAGGTCTCTTTTCTTGTATATTCTGATAATAAAATTCTACTGCTTACAGATTTTGATGTTTTAGTTCATATTGCTCCAATATGTTAATAATTTTTTTTTTAAATATACCTCTAGTCCTAAAGATGGAATAGTTCTAAATAGAGATGCGACTGGTTTATTTAAATGTTTTTTATTTTGTTTTTTATTTAAAAAAAGAAAAATTTTTATTTTCTTTTTGAAAACTTTATTTCAGAATTGAAATCTAATGGAAAAAAACCATAAGAGAGATCTCCCCCAAACATTTCCAAAATTGTAGCAAAAAGATTTTAGAATCGTTCAAAAGAAAAAAATTTAATCCTCACTATCCGACTAGTTCAACAAAAAACAAATCATATTATAGTGCAGGAATATAAAAGTTCAATCACTTGATCAACTAGCAACGTGATACTCATTAAACACACTAAAAGACACGATCTAACTCAACTAATTTAAATAATACTTGTTATAAAAGGGGAGAAATAAATTGAATGGCAAAATACATAAAAATTTGTAATACAAATAAAAATAAAATAAATAACAATAAATATAAAAAAGACAAAAAAGATCTACTTTTTTTATTGTCCACAGTAAAATGACATTATTTTTACGTTTCTCTTCTCTGCAACTTTAGTTCCAAATATTAGGAAATATTGAGAAAGGAGAATAAAGATCTAATATTTGGTAACACTTTGTAAATAAAACAAATGAATTGAAGAAAGATAAAACATTTTTTTGTTCATTCCTAAATAGTCACAATCAGCAAAATGATTTCTGCTCTAATTGAACTTAGAACGAATTATCTAACTTTCAAACATGACTGGACACAAATACAAATATGTTTCCTATTCGAAATTGTGAATAATTTGAAAACTATTCTTTTGAAATTTTGACTTTCCATCCTTGAATAAAAAAATAGTAAACGAGGATCGTGAAGCAAGATTGACGATCATGTATTATAATACTTGACAGAACAAAAACAGTACTACAGAAACGAATTATTAAAGAATGTACTAGAATCAAAAACCTGTTTATAAATTAGTTTATATCTTAGTAGTTTAAAAAATCAGCTAAATTATGGCAAACGACCATAACATATTAGGTTAATATTTTGAAAGCGAATGAAAAGATTAGCTTGGAAATATAATAATAGTTAGGGAAATAGCTACAGCGGAATTAATATACTTCGGCCTTTGTTTATGTGTATTACTATTATTATTGGGGATAACAAACAAAACACTCAAACAATGAATAAACCAAAATCAACAGACATGACTGAATTCATTTGCATATACCTACATGGAAATTCAGTAATCGTCAATATTTCGAAGATGCTTAGACATTAAATCACAGAACTTTTATTTATAATAAAAGGGAATTTATTGATGCAACAATCCCAATGATCTTTTAGCGCTCTTTACCATTATCTCTAAATAGCATAGAATTAGAGCCAATTCAAAGGTCACATTGACCCTAAATTCTTCCTCTCCTTTAATCTGTCAGTCATTTCATCAGCTTCATGACATTTTTATGCACAAAAAACTCACTAGAATGAATAGGGAACAAATCCTTCAAATGGCTCCAAATAGCCATATAAATAAGAAAGCGATTTGCTATCGAAGTGAACGAAATGAGAGTGGCCTCTAAACATGACACACGCACAACCAAATATATATTTATATAACTATCTTATATATAATATATAAATATAATATATATATATATATATATAATATATAATATATAATATATTATATTATATATATATATATCACACGCTCAGCGGGCGGTCAGCAGTCAATGATTCAAGAGACGGGGGTAGTACAACCCTCACATTATATGAATGTAACCACCTACACGCAGGAATTCTAGAATGAGCACTAGACTTGTTTGCTGTGTGCCTTCTTCTTTGGTCCAGTGCAGGCGCGTCCTATTCCTGTGGATTCTCTTTTACCTGTGTTGTATTCCTGCTGAATTTAATCTCGCTCACTGTTAAGGCCTGCGTCTGTGCTCATCTTGGTAATTTGCGTTAGAGGTGGTTACATTTATAATGTGATTTACACCCCCTCCTTGAATCTTGCCTGACCGTGAGCCGGTGGTGATTGATATATTAAATATGTTTACTATCGTAGCCTAATAAAGTTGAACACAAGTGGTGAATACTATTTAGGCACAGGACATTGACTCGGAATAGATAGATGAACGGCTATATTGACATCAGGGACTAGCTGAGAGCGTCGTGAGTGACGGCGGGTGGACGGCCTTATACACGCAATACAAGTACGGTTAGATATATATATACTGTATATTAATATATATATATTTATATATATATCATATATATGTTTGTGTGTGCGTGTGTATGTTTGCGCGCGCGCTCGTGGAGTAAACCTTCTTTTTAAGAGACTTACGCTTTCTTATTTATATGGCTATTTGGAGCCATTTGAAGGATTTGTTCCCTATTCATTCTAGTGAGTTTTTTGTGCATAAAAATGTCATGAAGCTGATGAAATGACTGACAGATTAAAGGAGAGGAAGAATTTAGGGTCAATGTGACCTTTGAATTGGCTCTAATTCTATGCTATTTAGAGATAATGGTAAAGAGCGCTAAAAGATCATTGGGATTGTTGCATCAATAAATTCCCTTTTATTATAAATAAAAGTTCTGTGATTTAATGTCTAAGCATCTTCGAAATATTGACGATTACTGAATTTCCATGTAGGTATATGCAAATGAATTCAGTCATGTCTGTTGATTTTGGTTTATTCATTGTTTGAGTGTTTTGTTTGTTATCCCCAATAATAATAGTAATACACATAAACAAAGGCCGAAGTATATTAATTCCGCTGTAGCTATTTCCCTAACTATTATTATATTTCCAAGCTAATCTTTTCATTCGCTTTCAAAATATTAACCTAATATGTTATGGTCGTTTGCCATAATTTAGCTGATTTTTTAAACTACTAAGATATAAACTAATTTATAAACAGGTTTTTGATTCTAGTACATTCTTTAATAATTCGTTTCTGTAGTACTGTTTTTGTTCTGTCAAGTATTATAATACATGATCGTCAATCTTGCTTCACGATCCTCGTTTACTATTTTTTTATTCAAGGATGGAAAGTCAAAATTTCAAAAGAATAGTTTTCAAATTATTCACAATTTCGAATAGGAAACATATTTGTATTTGTGTCCAGTCATGTTTGAAAGTTAGATAATTCGTTCTAAGTTCAATTAGAGCAGAAATCATTTTGCTGATTGTGACCATCAAGCTAATAAACCAAAAATGTGTCCTTGAATATCTGTCATTGTTATAGTTTACAAGTGTTAACCAAATATTAGTCTTTATTCCTCTTTCTCATATTTCCTAATATGTACCCATACCTTCCACTAAAAGAAAGAAAAAGGTTTTTTTTTTTTTTTAAAAAAAAAAAAAAACGTTTTTTGCTTTTTTTTTTTTTTTATTATTATTTTTTTTTTTTTTTATTTTTTTTTTTTTTGTATTACAATTTTTTTATTATTTTCCACTCAATTTATTTTCCCCTTTTATAACAGATTTAAATAGTGGTGATGTTAAGATCCGTTCTTTAGTGTATGGATATCTTCATGATCAAGAAGAAACTTTTATTCCTAAATGATTTTTTTTGGTGGAAAGTCGGAATGAGTATAATATTTTTTCTATTGAACGTATTTAAATTTTTTTGCAAATTTGGAAATGTTTGGGCGAGATCTTTCTTATCGTTCTTTTTCATATTAGATTTTCAATCTGAAATAAAGTTTTCAAATAAAGAAAATAAATTGTTCTTTTTTTCAATTAAAACATAAAATAAAAAACATTTAACATAAACCAGCGCAATCTCTAATTTTAGAACTATTCCATCTTAGGACTAGAGGTTATATTTTAAAAAAAAATTATTAATTCATATTGGATGCAATATGAATAAACATCATCTGTAAAGCAGTAGCAATTTTATTCATCTGGAATTTCATTCCCGGTGGGGTAGCCTCTACCTTTTGTAATTCAAAATTTCAAAAACAATTGATAAATAATCAAATTTGGAAGAAATGGAGGAACATCTGACGCTACTTATTATTTTGAAAAGAATGAAATTTCTGCGTTATAGTTTTTAAGTATTTGATTTTAACATTCATCCACAAAAAAATATTGCAAACTTACCTATTTCTAAATACAAATTATGAAATTTTTACATAATAGAAAAGACATTCAATAGAAAAGACATTCAATAGAAAACACATGCAGAGGCGCCAGGCTAACAGACAGAAGCAGTTCAAAATTGTCACAACCAACAGTTGTAATATACTTTTCCCAAAGATTTCCAACACCTTGAAAAAAGATATTGACCCCTTTCTAAGTTTTCAAAGCTAAAAAAAAAACGTTTAGCAACATCTTATTTATACGCTCCTTAAATCTTTTAAGTTTATATATATATATATATATATATATATATATTATATATATATATAGTATATAAGTAATACTATATATATATATAGATTCTACTATATAATTAACTATAACTATATATATATATATATATATATATATATTATATATATAATATAGTATATTCACGGTATATATATATATTATTTATATAATATATACTATAATATATAATATAATATATATATCTATATATATATATATATATACTAATAATATATGTAATACGTATATTATATATATATATATATATATTTTTAAGTTTTAATATAAGAATTCATGAGTCGAAGTCAGACAGACCTTAAAATTTAATTTAATTTACATTAAGCTCTTCATTCTCACTTTAACATAAACCAGAAACTATGCATTCAACTAATAATATTTGCCTTCTATTCCAATAGGTTCAGATGATGAAAATAGAGAAGGAACTTTGATCATAGATGATGATGATGATGATGTTGCTAGTCTTCATGGTGCTGTTGTTAATGAAGTCAAAGATTATATAAACAAATCACCAAATAATTTAGATGATAATTCTTATAGTAATAGTAGTTGTAATGATAGTAGTAGTTGTTGTAATAATACCAGTACTAAATATGACCAAAGCTTATCTTCATATAGTCAATAATCATATAATAAATAATAATATAGATAATATATTAATAATAATAATAATCATATAATAATATGAAAGAATAAATAATATTTATACTTTATTTTAAATAAGTTCAGGTAATACAAGGTATGACTTTAACATTGGAAAAGGAACTCTTATAAACATTACCTTTGTGATTATTTTTTTATAATAAATAAATGACATACGTCCAATAAACACCCATTTTGGCATGTCAAGTACTAAGTTTCATCCATATCAAAGACATACTTTCGTCTCTTTCCTTTTTCTTTAACCATTACCATTTCTCTATCATCAATTTCTCGTATACTTCCACCAGTCACCTTTTTCCAGAAACTCCTATTACTTAGTCACAATCTCCAAACAAGAAAGATAAAGAGAGCCTCCTTCCATTTCCAATTACAAAATAGGTCTTTGCTTGCTTAACAGTCGTGGTTTAAAAGTCTATAACTATTAATAAATATTATCATAATATTAAATAAATAAAGATGCAAATATCTCCCTATATGTATGCTTTTATATGGAATTATATATTATACATATATTATTCACATATATTATTTATACTAGTGAGAGGATATATATATAAAATTATACTTAATATATACTTAATATATATATTACTTATTTCTAATTATTTTAATACTAGCATTTTATATTGTTAAAATTCACTCATTAATAATAATAAAAAGGAATAATACTACGGTTATACAAAACGTTGGTTATAAGTGAGCTTGGTCTAATTTCTTCACCGATGTAGGCGCAATACTAGATCTCTTTGTGCTGTAATTATATAATGAAGCTTTATTTTTTCCATCATTCGAGAGTTATATATATAAAATAATAAGGTGTTAAATAAGGATTTTTCTTTTCTCTCTTGTTTCCTGGTTTTCTTTTTCATGTTTAATTAAATATGTTTTGTTATAAAATATTATTCCAATTAACCTTAAAACCCACCATATATATAGAATATATATAGTTATATATATATAAATAGATAACTATAGTATATATATATATAATATATACATATAGCCTTTAATATATAACTTATAATATAATATATAATATAATTATACTATATATATATATATATTATCGTATTATATTATATAATATAGTAGTTTTGTCTTTTGCACTTATATATATTGTATATATATATATATATATACTGTATATATGCTATAGTGAGTATATATTATATATATATATATATATAGTATATAGTCATATATACTATATATATATATATATATAATTAATGTATATATATATTATATATATATATAATATAATATATAATATATATGTATATACTATATATATATATTACTATTTATTATTATATATTACTATATATATATATATATATATATTATATATAATAATACTATATATTATATATATATATATATATAATATATATATATAGTATATAAAATATACTTATATTAATATATATTAATGGTGAGGAGGAGAGATATATATATATATATATATATATATATATAATATTATATATATATATTTATATATATAGTATATATATATATATATTTATTACTATACTATTATATATGTATATATATAATATATTATTATCATATATATATATATATATATATATTATATTATTTATATAAAACTATTATAATATATGGGATAATATAATATAATTCACTGTTAATTATATATATATATATATAATATATTATATATATATATATTATATATATATATATATATATATATATATATATATATATATATATATATTATATATACTTTATATATATATATATATAAATATATATATATTTTTTTTTATTTTTTTTATATATATATATATATATATATAGTATATATATATATATATATATATATATATATATATATATATCCCCGCAAGGGGGTATTAATTCCTGTTGAGGTGTTATACTCTTAGTGAATAACATAGAGATAAGAACCAATACTTGGGGGATTTCGTGTGCCCGTCCTGCCTCAGAACTAGTATGAGCATTTGTCACATACAAAATCTTTTAATCTTTTTTCTGTCACCTCCTTTTCATACTGTCAATATCTTTCAATCCTTCTCCTCCAACACAGTTTCTATCTATTTTGTTTTTAATTCCCACCCATCAGTCCCTTTAAGCCTTTAGGCACTTTGTGCGTACTTTCCCTCTTAAAAAAGAGGATATCCTCCTTTCCCCCCCTCCCGTCACAGCCCCTTGGGAACTCTAGTGAATCTTCCCACATGGGTCTTCAGTCCACCTCAAACTTCTTCACCGTGGATAAGGATACAGGCTAAAAACTGGTCTTTTTGTTCGTTTCTGATTGGGCGGCCAATTGTATATAATCTCGGGCTCTGGCAGGAAGTTACATAGTTTCCGTGCGGTACACGGAGGGTAAACAGACGTGGAGTTCTGGGAGGCTCCTCGGAGGCCACATCGACAGCCTACCCTACGGAGTGGGATCCTGGAAGTTGTGCGAGTCTCTTATTTGTGACCTGTTGTGGGGAGAAGGACTATCCTTCCTTATGAAATGTACGCTTTTCCGGTCCATCCTGTTATTTACTTTTATGTTTCATTTGCTTTATTGTTATATTTGCTCATCTATGGAGACGAAGTCTGTGGTTTAACGTCTATGAAAATGGCTTGTAAAGATAATACGTGGTTAAATGAAGGCGTGCACAATTACCATCTGTCTGGCACCCCACCTGACCTCACCTCGGTCCCTCCTACTCCTAGACCAGCGGGTATTTTCGCTTTTATCCTTCTACTACACCTGTGTAAGTCCTCTGCGTTACTTCAGCGCTTCATATTCTGGTATACCCTGGACACCCCAGGTGCCCAAATGGTTGGGGAAATCTCGAAATGGTGCCCCCCGTCCTAGTCGTTCTCATTTGTTTACTTCACATGCTGCTTCCCCCTCCGGGAATGCCAGCTGATACATCATTCCCGATATATTACTTATTGCGATCCACTACCTCCAAGGTTCTAACTGAGCAAAGAACCATTATTCTTAGCGATGCATTTGAAAAAGCTTTAGGTGTTAAAGACTAATGAGTTAATAAGAAATGGGTTACTTCTCTTTCAAGCTACTTTCCGGAGTCAAAGTTTCATCCTGTCATCCTTAACGTCTCTCGAAAACATTCCTCTTATTTCCACTCCTGATGAAATGAGAAACACATCCAAAGGAACTATTTATTCTTTAGAACAGAAAAAGAAGATTTTCCTGTCATTTTTAGAAATCTCCAGCAGAAAAGATTTCCTGTCGCAAAGATTTATAGATTTCTCCCTCGTCGGAACTCGCCTGATACCCCATATCCTCGTTTACTGTTGACATTTAGTACCCTTTATCCACCTTCAAAGGTGAAAATAGGGTTCACAAGCTAGAGTGTTCGTACGTTTATTTCCCCAACCCAGACGTTGCTTTAAATGCCGACGGTTTGGTCATCCCCGAAAATACTGTAGGGGACCGCATGACATATGGCCAGTTTGCGTCAAAAAATTTCACATTCCCTGTGAAAACACCATACTGCAAAACTATGGAGAACCCCACATTGCCTCTTCCTTAAAATGCCCGTCTTACCTGTTTGAACAGGAGGTTTTGTGTAGTTACGTACTATACAAAAATTGAGCAGGAGAGATTCCATACGACAGCTTAAAGACAAATATCCCACAAGATAAAAGCAATATTATGCTACAATTTCAGCAGCCCCCCTGCCTCCGCGTGTTAATCCACCGACATCAATTCCATTCAGAAAACACCTTCCCTAAACTTCTACGGAGCCGAATCCACGACAGTTACTGCAACCATGCCCGCCTGCAATTGCACTATACCGACTTCTCAAATAATCACAACAAAGCACCACTTAGATCCAATCTCCCGTTCAAAATCCCATCAAGAACCCTTACTCCGAGTACTAGTTTTCAACCAACTAACAATGAACCTAAGTTGGTTCATCCAATGCAAAACTTGGAGAGCATTTCCTACCAAGACACTCTGTCTTATACCCTCTCCATGAGTCTCACCAAATCACGTAGAGACACTGCTCAATGTACCTAGATCTGCTCTTACACCTTTACTCAATTTCTGAAAAAGATGTTCTAAACACAGAGAAAAGATAACTCACCGAGCTGAAAATTTTTCCTAAAAGTTACAAAACATCCGCAACTTGTAATATTGTGCGACACACCTGACCACAGATGTAAAAAAAAAAAAAAAAAAAAAACAAATATAAATAAAAACAAAAACAAGGGCACTCTTACGACAAGAGAACCATCGTCATAAGTACTATTCTATGAGACAAAGCAGCCGCTACCCCTTTATAGGGGAGACTCTGTCATTGATCTATGTCCAAGATCCTCTGAGATCAATCTCTTCTAACACCCTTTTTCACTGATGCCTTACACCAGGACTCTCTCACATATGAAGTTTTAGAGTACACACTCTTCTTCACTATATTGATATATCTCCTTTTGTCCCTATTCTCTTATGGATCTTTACTGGTCCCGCTGTGCTTCTTCGCGGATTTAATCTTATTACCGACTATCGGCCTCATACCAATTTACCTGCACATTTCAAATCAATTCTAGCAACCGAACCAACTAAATCGTTATAAGACACCCAAAATTCATAGCTTGGCGTATGACGAACAGCGGGAGTGGAAGTCCTTATTCAATCATCGATCACAGCTATCGCCACTTTCTCCTTAACTATAATCAGTTCTAAGCTTATCCGACCTAATTTATGTATCGATGCCTAAATGCATGTAGCAACTCTCGCCTGTAGCCACCACACAAGTTATATGCACAGCAGCGGAAGCTGGTTTCCTTCCGACGATCTTCCGCAGGTAGGCCGTTCGGTAACCGATGCGTTTCAACCCGCCAGATCATGGTGTACCCAAGCAAGGTTAGCACTCAACGCTAACCAGGAGGAAAAAGAACTCTAACACAGGCATTGCAGTTCAGCTCATGGATAGCTCGTTTTAAATTCATTCACAGAAATGCAGAACACACTCACGCACACACACAAATGCACTATACACACAACTTATATTATTTTTGAACAGCAGCAGTTGACGGTCGAGTATCTCGATCAGATATTAATCGCCATATCATGTAAACAAAGCCAGGCCGCTTGAGAAGTATACTTTCAAATTTACTCGAACTGTCAAACCATCAGACTTCCTTTCTTCAGTGTGGATAGTGCACAGAAAATATATCGCTGCTTCCAACAACTCTTCAAACAATTCCTCCGATATATTGGACCTGATCATGACCCGCATATATAATCTGGCTGCTACATGCTGTTGCAGGATGCCATTAGTTATAGTTTGCCTAGCCACTCGAGCTCTTTCCGCTATCCTGAAACCTTTCAAAAATTGAGAATTAACTCTGCACTGCGACTTTTTAACTAGCGAAGGAGAAGATCACTACATAATAAACACGTACCTTTATTACACCTTGACAGAGTATTCAAATCACTGCCCTGAGCTAACATTGCGACAGAGAGACGTACCCATTGGCAGACTTAATATTTCGTAGCATAAGCTCCTTCATATTCAACCCATCTCTTCATACAGCGTATTCTTCGCTGGATCTGTATAACAGAATCTGGATCGTATCCTCTTTTTTTCTCCCTATTTGGACTACAGCTTCTGTATCTTTATTCCCAAACATGACGGAAATTAATCTCGAAGATTGGCGGACAAATCCAACAGACCATAATTTTGCGAACCTTGTCATGCACTAAACTAGTAAAAATTATCAAGAGAAAAAAATCGGATTTCACGAGCAGAGAACCTTCATCTACTAACATGATTCCTACCTAGAGAGTCAGCTGGGGTTGTATTATCTAAAAACTTCCAGTACGATTTGCGTTTCTCAGCAAACAAGTCCATTCGAATGTATCGTGAATACCCTTCGTATAAATATGTCATCGACATCTTGGAAACTTCTTTCTCCAACTAGTGGGAACGTGCTTTAATATGTGTCTTTCTTTGACTTTCTCTCTTCCTGTGTCTTTTTTTGTCTTACTGGGGGTTATACCATTAAATTCCACTCGTTTGTTTCCGAGAACAGCTCCCTCATCTTATATATTAAATAGTCTATCTGCAGCACAGGACTCGCAGATCCAGAGTTAGTGGATGCTACTTTTGTTCTGCGTCATACCACATTCTCCACATTTACACTGGATAAGTATAATAGATATAATGCCACTCTAGATACGAACTGTTCATGCCCTGCAATAGCGCAGGGCAGTGCTCTAAAGTGTACCTACTTATTATTGCTCTCTAATATCAAGTGACATGCGTTACATCTATCTCAGACGACGTACAATATTTTCTCTCATATTTATGATTGAACCTTACGCATATAAACATTAACGGTCACGCTGAACATTTTTGAAAGGACACCTTCAATAATGATATTGAAAATAATTTCAGCTTTCTATTTTCTCACTCACCAAAACCTCAGCAGTACTATTTAGGGAAAAAAGTTAGTCGAAAGTAGTCTGCCACCTTCTATCCCGCCAAAAATCTAAGCCTTATTACTGGTTCACCCATTCCCTGTAGCTTCACAAGTCCAATTTTCTAAGGACTCCATTTAGAATGATACCTAACATATGCGCCGCACAATAAACTCCTGAAAACGACTTGTCATTGCGTGCTTGAACTGTTACGTCATCTCGCCTCAAAATTTTCAGATACTGATCGCAAGTCCCTTTTACGTCTCCAAACCGCCCTAATCCGATCGAAGCTGGACTATGGCTGCGTAATATATGGCCAGACCTCCCCAACTTAACTATACCTGTTAGATCCCGACCAAAACGAAGTGATCAGTATCTCTACTAAAGCCATCCGATCGTCCCCTCAAGAGAGCCTTGAAGTTGAATCCGATGTGATGTCACTCTCTCTTCGAAGTGAATACATCATGTCATAAGTTATCTTCGCTTTTAAACCCCAATACTATCTGCTCTAACACCGATTCTGCGAGAAATACCTCAGCCTCAGAATCCTCCTAACTGGTCATTTGCAAACACAGTTTGTAACAACCTTAACTTCCTCAATATCCCTTTGCAATAAGTGCTGACGTTCTCTTATGATGAAGGGTATACACTTACCTTGGTTATTCCCTTATCCTATCATTTGCCTGGTCCTGACCTCTCTCTCTCTCTCTCTCCAAATCTAGCCACCCCGCTCATTGTCAAAGGCATCATTCCAGTCTCATTCCTCAGTTCACGGTGTATTTACTCCAGTGTTTACTGTCAGCTCTAAAACAGGTGATAATGTGGGTGCGTCTGCTGTCTTCCTGACCACAACCTCTCCCATACCATCCCCCCTCATGCTTCAATTTTTACGGCAGAATTAATGGCTATAATGATTGACCTTTCTTGAATTCTATTCCTTAACCAAGACCACTCTTATGTCATTTATTCAGATTCGCTCAGCACCCTCCAGGCGTTTAACACAATGGTATCTGCTGTACAACAATTTCTTCGGCTGCTGCA
>JABUQX010027873.1:0-7500 GCA_015478945.1 Trachelipus rathkii
GAGGAGAGAGAGGAGTAGAGAGAGAGAGGAGAGAGAGACGAAGAGAGTAGAGAGAGAGAGAGAGAGGAGAGAGTAAGCCACGTGACCGCGATCCATACTATCACATAGTTTAAAGCATTTTACACTTTTAGAACTATTTATATCGAAAAATTTTATGTCATTTTTATTTGAAAGTATTTTATGTTTATTTTAATGTGAATTCTTTCGATTATCAATAATTCGATATTTTTAAGTATACATATTGTATACTTCTATTTTTATTTTGGTATTAGGTTTCGTCGCGAACTAACACTCTTTTTTAGACCCAAACATGCTCAATATCCCATCTACACAAGCACACTAGGGTTGTAACTTGCAAAACTGCAATTTGACTTAAGTCATAAATAATATATATTTGTTTTTGTCTATGAAAATATCCATAGAAATATCTCTGTCAATAATCGATGTATATAACTTTATATATATATTATATAATAATATATATATTATATATATATATTACTTATAATATATAAAATAATATAACTATATATATATATATATTATATATATATATTAATAATAATATATATATAATATTCTCCATTTTCAGATTCGAACAACACACACACCACACACAACACACACACACACACACACACACCACACACACACACATAACACACACACCCCACACACACACACATACACAAACACACAACAAACAACACACACACACACATACACACACCAACACATACCTTACATTTACACTTATACACACGTACAAACAAACACACTAACAACCCTTTGGTCTTCAGGGGACAATTTGAGAATGGGCATTTCGTTCCCCGGCTTTTGTATTCCAGGGTGCAATTTTGGTCTTGTAGCTTTTTGACCTTGTAGGTTTGATGCCTCTAACTTTGAAGGTTCATCTTTGATGACTCAACACTTTGATGAAGTCATCTTTGATACCACTCTTATATTGGAATGATTCATTCTTTGTGACTCATCCTTGATGGAGTGTCCCAACTCCCTGAGCTTAGATACAAGAGTTCATATTAATGCACCCCTATTATAAGCCTGCCCGCCAGACGCAGCATGATCTCATCCCCGCAAAGGTGGAGCCCCGCACCCCGCAGGGGCAACCGGCACGCGAATGAAAAATATATATACTGTAAGTCATTCATTTTATTTCATACTTAAACTTTTCAAAGAATTTCTTTTCAAATATACTATGAGTCATTCAATGTTTTATTTCATACTTAAACCATTTTTTTAATTCAAAAACATTCTTCGCGAACCTCTAAAACTGTAACTCATCAGACCTATTATTTAACACATATATTATTAACATTATTTTTACTTATAAATTTACTAATACTTTTTAATTTATATAATTTTAAAAATTGTATGTAAGATGAAAAAAACCAGGAGGTGTCTGATAAATAATACATTTTTATTTTACTACAACTGTACGAAATTTTTTAAAAACATTAACATTACATACCCTAACAGTAAATCAGTAAATCCATAGAGGTGTTACCAAACACCTAGGGGGATTAGTATGCTTTTGTTACTAAGCTTTACTGCTTTAAACTCATGTTTCACTGCTTTAACTCATGTTTTACTGCTTTAACATTTATATGTTTTACTGTTTAAAACTCACAGTATTATTAAACTATTACAGTACCTTAAAGCAGTAAAATCAATAAATCAGTAAGGTTTACCTAACCCAAAGGGGGGGATTAGTATGCTTTTGTTTTACTGCTTTAACTGCTTTAACTCATGTTTTACTGCTTTAACTTAAATCATGTTTTTACTGCTTTAACTCATATAGTTATTAACATTACATACCTTTAAAAGCTAGTAATCATAAATCAATAAAGGTGTTACAACACCAAGTGGGGATTAGTATGCTTTTGTTTTACTGCTTTACTGCTTTAACTCATGTTTTACTGCTTTAACTCATGTTTTACTGCTTTAACTTTCTGCTTTACCTGCTTTAACTCATATATTATTAACATTATGTTTTTTATTTTGTTTTAATACTTTTTTATTATTTTTATTTATTATTTTATTTATTTTTATTAATTATTGTTTATTATTTTTATTATTTTATTTTTATTTTTTTATTAACTTATAATTAACTTTACTTCAGGCCTATTGTCATTATTATTTAAAGAACACACATACACACGCACACACACACACACACACACACACACGACACACACACACTTACACTTATACACACATTCTACTGATGGTGAACACTTTAGTACAGCACATTCACTATGAGATCACTTACATTTACCCAATAATATCACTTACTTTACCAGCTTATCACATGCGGCAACGCCAGCACCAGCTGAACTCCTACAGCAACAGCACACACAACACTTACACTTATCACACACATTCACTATGATACTTATTACACACATTCACTATGACACTACATTTAATACTTGAACACTTACATTTACACTTACAACTCACACACAGGTAGTTTACTTACACTCACACGAGGTATTTACTTACCCCACTCCACACAGATTTACTTAACACACATGATTACACACACAACACACCACAGCAACACAACATCACACACACGCAACACTCACTTTACACTAATAACCGTATAATTTTATTAAACAACCATTAAGTTTTAATTTAAACCGTTACATTGTATATTACTCATTCAAAATATAATAAAAATTATTTTTCAAAAGTTTCTTAAAACTTCTATAATAAAATCAATCATTATCTTTGAACAGAGAATTTATTATTAACTGTTATTACTTTTTGTTTATAAATTTTATAACTATCAAGTTTAAAATAACTTTTTACTAAAATTTTATGAAAATTTTATTAAAAACATATAATTTTACGTTGTACCTTATAGCAATAATCAGTAAATCAAGTCAAGGCCAGCCCCTAGCATCCATTGTTCCCCTCTACAATCAAGCCTATGCCCTTTTGTTTCTATTGATCCTTACTGCTTTACATCAATCTTTAGCCATGTAATTAGTATAAGAATAACAAAATAAGTTCTTCTCCTGCTAACATAACATGTATTTTAATTAAAATCATTCTAAGTTGTTTATTTAAAAAACTAACACATTAATTCACTTACATTTTATTCATTCACTCGATGTTAACCTAAAAATATTTCAAATGTTTTTTAAATAATTCTGGTTTTATTAGTCTTTATTATTAATTATTATATCTCAATGTACATTGACAATCCATCACGAGAAAACACAACAAAACCCGCACTCCTTACAGATACGAAACTGACCTCTCCTCTGTAAAATGTGTTGAAAACTAACTACTTTAGGTCTAAATTTAGGATAATCCCTTTTGTATCCCGGGGTGATTAAGCCCTAAATTCCAGGTCAAAATAAATATTTCTAAACGGACCTATTTTCTGTTAAATGTGTCAATGTGACCACGTAAGACCCGAAGGTAATAGCCAAAGCAACGGTAAGCCTTTTGTAGACGGGCTATATTAATCCTAATACCACTTGGTCAAAAGCTAATCTCTCGTAATAGACAAGAATTCCTTGTTATATTATTTTTATAAATATATTTCAAACTGAAAACATGCTGGATCGGTAAGATCCTTTAAGCAGTAAAAAGGAAATGTTTTCCTTACTTGTGATCGGTCGGGGTAATCCTTATCTTCTATAGGACCTCGGTATGTGATTGGTCGAGATTATTTTTATCGTCTTTGACAAATTAACTTTGGTTCTTAAACTTGTATTTGAGCAGGCGTGTGTTTTATTATCTTTTAGTTTCTTAATTTTTAAAAATCATAGTCATTTTTAGCTGTTCAGCGGTGCACAAGTTATCTGATTGGTATTAAAAGTGTTTTTATTTTTACTAATTCTATATCATATTTATAATAAATAACTTACATTGAGGAATAATTATCATTCACTAAATAGATAATACATTAATTCACTTAGTTCATATAGCTAACCACCAGGGCCTCAGCATGAGCCCCACTTCCGCAAGAGGCAGCCAACCCCGCACCCGCCGGGGTGTGTCCCGCCGCGTCCCCGCCCGCCGCGTGCCCCGCAGGGCGCAATATTTCCGCGTTCCCGCCTGCAGCGTGCGCCCGCAGGCGCAATATTTCCGCGTTCCCGCCCGCCGTTAGTATTATTTACTTCATTGCCTATTGTTTTATTATTATTTAGAACATACATGCATACACACACACCACAACACACACACCCACACCCACAACCACACACACACACCGCACACACACACACACAAAATAGGATTAATTAATTTTAACATTTAATTTTATTTTAATTAATTATACTTCAACCTAATTGTTTATTATTATTTAGAACACACATACACCCCACACACACACTACACACACACACACACACACACACGCAAACTCACTTACACATATAACGGATAATTTATTTTTATTCTATTATTATACTTAGTGTTATTACTTCAGGCCTATTGTTATTATTAATTTAGAACACACATACACACACACTCACACATACACACTTACACATGCGCACCCACCCCCTCAGCTTTTGATGGCCTCAACTTTGATGTCCTCCGCTTTTGATGCCTCAACTTTGATGCCTCAGTTTGACTGCCTCAATCTTTGAATTCCTTCAGTTTTTTGAATGCCTCACCACTTTGATGCCTCAGCTTTTGATGCCTCAGCTTTGTTTGCCTTAACTTTAAATAACTTAGCTTGATACCTCAGTCTTTGGTGGTTCATGCTTTGATGACTCATTCTTTGATGGCGTCATCTTTTATACCACCTATATTGATAATTCATCTTATAAGCAGTTACACTTACCAATAGACACTTCGCTTATACACACATACACTATATCTTTTATTCACACATACGCCCATACACATAGACACTTATGTTCCACCCATAGACACTACACTTCACACACACAATATATAATATTATATAATATATATTATATAATATATATATATATATAGATAATATAATATATATATATAATTATATATATATATATAATATATATAATATATATATATTTCATTCGCTAGGGAATACTTGCGCTGCGGGCGCACTCGGTCAGGTGGGAACGCGGGTGCTTTCTTTTATTTATTTTTTAATAATTGTGCCTGCGGGCGCACGCTGCGGGGCGGAAACGCGAAATACTTGCGCACACTGCGGCGCACGCGGGGGCGCTGACTCGCGCGGGCGCACACCGTGCGGCACGCCAACGCGGGTGCAGGGTTGGCTGCCTTTGCGGGTGGGCTCATGCTGAGCCTAGTGTTAGCTATTTGAACTAGTGACTTAATTATTAATTATGATTCTAGTGAATTAATAATTATTCCTCATGTAAGTATTTATTAAAAATATGATATACACTTAGTAAAATAAAAACACTTTTAATACAAATCAAATATCTTGTGCACCGGTTGACAGCTAAAATGACTAAATGATTTAAAAAAAGAGTTTGGTCTAAAAGAATAATAAACACCGCCTGCTCAAAATACAAGTTTAAAGAACAAAGTTAATTTTCAAAAGACGATAGAATAATTCTCGACCGACAATCACATACGAGGTCATATAGAGATATGGATTACTCCGTCCACTCACATCACAAGTAAGGAAAACATTTCCCTTTTTACCTGCTTAAAGGTCTTTCCAATCCAGCATGTTTCAGTTTGAAATATATTTATAAAAATAATAACTGAAATGATTCTTGTCTATACGAGAAATTACCTTTTGACCTGGTACTAAGATTAAATTAGCCCGTCTACAAAAGGCTTACTCCTAAATTTAGGCCTAAATTAGGCCTAACGTAGTTATGTGCACTCACATTTTTACAGATAAAAGTCAAGTTGAAATATAATTTTGACCTGAATAAGGCTTAAATCGCCCCGGTTACAAAAAGGATTATCCTAAATTTAAGACTAAATTTAGGCCTAACATATTTTACAGGAGAGAGGTCATTTTCGTTTGTCTGTAAGGAGTGCGGGTTGTTGTGTTTCTCGTGATGGACTTGTCAATGTACATAGATAATAATAATAATAATAAAGAAAACCGAATATTATTTAAAAGACTTTGAAATATTGTTTAGTTAACATCGAGTGAATAAATAAGTCAAATTTGTAATTTGATATAATATGTTCATTTTTTTGGCAATGCACTTGTACAAGAATGGCCATTTTTAATAAAAATACATGTATTTTTAGCATATGTCCTAACTTAGTTTTGGTTATTTTTTTTTATTTTCCTTTTTATTTACAATTGCATAAAGATGGATTTGTAAAGCGAGTAGGTCAATATTGAAACAATTTTTACGTGGCTAGCTTTGTTATTGTTATGAGGGTGCTAATGGTGTCTGGTTTCATTTTACTGAATTTACCTTGAATTATTGCTTTAAGTACGTTAATATTTATATTCTTTGCAATATTATTAATTTTCTATATATTTATTTAGTATGCTATTTTTAATTAACCTTGATAGTTTAAAATTTATAAACATTTTGGATTCTCAAACTTCACCATAAATACTATGTTCAAAGTATAATGAATAATAATGATAGATTTTTCTGAAACTTTGAAAATAATTTTAGTTATATTTGAAAGAGTAATATAACTGTACTGTTTAATACAAACATAAAATGTTTTAATAATTATACGTTAATATTGTGTAAGTGGAGTTGCGTGTGTGTGTGTGTGTGTTGTGTGTTGTGTGTAAATCTGTGGTGCGAGTGTACAGTAAATGTGTGTGTGCGTAAATAAATCTGTGTGTGAGTGTATAGGAAAATCTGTGTGAGTGTAAGTAAATCTGTGTGTGAGTGTAAGTGTAAATGTATAGTGTCTGTGGATAAATGTAAGTGTCATAGTGAATGTGTGTAATAAGTATCATAGTGGAATGTGTGTATAAGGTAAGTGTGTGTGTCGTGTGTGTGTGTGTGTGTGCGTGTTGACCGCATGTGTATAAGTGTTAATGTAAGTGTCTATGGGTAAATGTAGAGTGTCCATAGTGAATGTGTGTATAAGTTTCATAGTGAATTGTGTGGTATAAGTGGTAAGTGTGTGTGTGTGTGTGTGTATGTGTGTGTGTTGTTGTGTGTGTGTGTGTGTGTGTGTTGTGCGTGTGTATGTGTGTTCTAAATAATAACAAAAGGCATGAAGTAAATAACCCTAAGTATAATAATAAAAATAAATAAAATAAATAAAAATAATAAAAAATAATAATAAAAATAATAAAAATAATTAAAAATAAATAAAAACGTAATAAAACAAAATAAAAACATAATGTTAATAAATATATGAGTTTAAAAGCAGAAAGCAGAAAGTTAAAGCAGTAAAACATGAGTTAAAGCAGTAAAACATGAGTTAAAGCAGTAAAGCAGTAAAACAAAACATACTAATCCCCACTTGGTGTTAGGTAACACCTTTATTTGATTTACTGATTTACGCTTTAAGGTATGTAGTTAATAAATATTATGAGTTAAAGCAGTAAAACAT
>JABUQX010027873.1:12500-15000 GCA_015478945.1 Trachelipus rathkii
TATTAAGCAATAAACAAAAACAATTATACACGATACAATAATATTTCAACAATAATCTTATATTTTTCGCCACCACATCCGGATTTATTAAATAAGTGCGGATGTGGATGTTGTAAGTTATAAAATGTTTTTACGGTTAGTTTAGTGCAGACGTGATATATATATATATATATATATATATATATATATATATATATATATATATATATATATATCTCTTTGTAGTATAATATATATATATATATATAGTATACTATATATATATATATATATATATTGATATAATATTATATATATATATATATATAATATATATATATACATATATATATGATATATAATAATATAATATAATATATGTAGACATGATATATATATATATTATAATATATATATATTATATATATATTATATTAGCTCTAGGGTTGGCCGACGCACCAGGTGCCGTGTGGTGCGGTGCGTGGTGCGGTGCGCTACACAAATCCACTGTACAAGTGCTGTGCAATTTTTAAAATATAGAGGTGCAGTGCGGTGCGTGGTGCGGAGCGCATTAAAACATAGAGGTGCGGTGCGTGGTGCGCTTACCCTGGTGCGGGGCGGTGCGCAAAATTCCTGTGCTCGACCAACCCTAAATCTAGCTCTTGTTCTGTAGAGTGTATATGATTCAAATGAAACAGCAATTTTTTTCTAAGATTTATTGAAGCATCAAAATCCCGGCTAAGAGAACCAAAGGGGTAATTAAAATAGGTTAGAACAAAAGAACCAAAACGGGTAATTAAATTAAAATAGATACACAAAATAACCAAAAAGATAAATTATAATGAAATAACAAAAATAAATATATATAAGAACCAAAAAGGGAAATTAAAATAAAATAATGCAAAAAATTTAAATATACCAAAAGAACCAAAATCAGTAATTAAAATAAAATAATAAAAATAGATAAACACATGCATAAGCATAGGATTTTCTACACCTGAGTACGTTCGTAGACACACATGGAAGAGAGAGAGAGAGAGAGAGAGAGAGAGAGAGAGAGAGAGAGAGAGAGAGAGAGAGAGAGAGAGAGAGAGAGAGAGTCGTGGCTGCGATATTTGAATAAAAGTATAAAAAATATATAGCAATAATAAAATAATTATAGTAATAACTAATAAAATAAAATGATACAATTAATAGTGAACCTTTACAGGATACTTATAGTAATAAATCATAAATTTGTCCTGCTTAGTAGAAGATTGTATATCGAAAATTTCAATAAGGTTACAAATTGATATACTACTAGCTAATAATAACAATACTAACAATGATGACAATAACAATTATCCTCATAGTCACAATAATAAAATATTAATAATCATCATCATCATCACCATCACCCATCTTCTCCCCAAGATTGAAGATAAGATGCGATACATTAACTGGAAACAGAAAAGTAATAGAAGAATATGACGCAAGTCGAAAAGAAATCCCAGCCTTACCGCCCCCTTTACCCCTTTTTGTAAGAACTCGCCCTAAGGTGGATTTTTTTTCACTGCGACGAGCTCTCACTTAATTAAGTGTGTTTGTTGTGGTTTAAGGCTTTCCTTTCAACTTACGTCATGCTCTTTTACTTAACTATCCTATTTTCTATGCATGTTACTCACCCCTACCCCACATCTATTGGGGAGTGAGGGGAGGATAAATAAAGAAAGAAAGAAATATATATCGAATTAATTTTAGAAAAAACTCAAGTATCGGTAAAAACGTTTTACTAGTTTTTATAATAATAATAATAATAATAATATAATAATAATAATAATAATAATAACATAATTAAGAATACATAAAAAATATAATAATAATAGTAATAATAATAATAATAAAATAAAATAATAAAGCTAATTTAAGTGTTTAGTAATGGCACAGACACTGAATAAATTAAAAACATAAAAAAAAGAAGTTATTGCGCAGTCATACAAGTTTTAGTTTTGGACAATCGTAAACACCCGCATACTTTTTGGATCTCTCTTCCCCTTCCCCCCCCCCCCTCACCCCTCCTCGTCGTTCCCCTTCCATTTCCACTGACTCCTCCCAAATTATCCCTCATTCCCCCTTACTAATAAATATAAATTGACCCCGCCTCAAGTACGTGTCATAGACCCTGACGTTTTTTGAAGTGTGTCTTTTATCTCATGATCTGTTATTATAAGGTGTGCCTAGCCTTTTATTATATGTATACTCCACAGATAAAGATGCTGCAAAAATAGGGGTGTGTATGTGTATGTATGTGTGCGTGAATGTGGGTGTGTACTGTGTAGGATTGTGTGTTTGTGTGTGATCAGTAATGTGCGAGAAAGAATTCAGTTTTAATTAAAAACAAGAAAGGAATTCTGTTTGTTTGTAGATGTAAAGAAATGGGGTCGAGATACTCTTCCGGAAACGAACGTCGATTCATTATCAAAACAATAAGTTGTTTTATTGTATAATAAGTAATGTTTATTTATTTATTTGAGAGAGAGAT
>JABUQX010027873.1:20000-28195 GCA_015478945.1 Trachelipus rathkii
TTTATCTTCAACACTAATTGATAAAACGAATTAATTTGATTGTGTTAAGTGGTGTAAATAGATAAATGTGCATTAAAATAATAAAATTTATAAACATGCCAGTTACGAAGCTAGTACCAAATGGTCGCCATTTGTAAAAAAAAAAAAAAAAAAATCCGGTTATTTAGAGTTTTTCTAATGAATCCAACGAAACAACCTAACCTAACCTAACCTAATCTAATCTAACCTAACATAACCTAACCTAACCTAACCTAACTTAACCTAAACTAACCTAACCTAACCTAACTTAACCTAACCTAACCTAAACTAACCTAACAACATAATCTAATCTAACCTAACCTAACCTAACTTAACCTAACTTAACCTAACTTAACCTAACCTAACCTAACCTAATTTAACCTAACTTAACTTAACCTAACTTAACCTAACCTAACCTAATTTAACCTAACTTAACTTAACCTAACCTAACCTAACTAACCTAACTTAACCTAACCTAACCTAACGCGTGCGGCGGCTGTGCGGGAAATATTTTTTGATGTCGTGTCGACCATTTGACCTCTCGACCATTGGGGCTAATCCCCCCTCCCCCCAGTTACCGATATCACAAGATCATAGAAATCGTCAGTTAACATTAAAAATAGTTTAATGTTGAATTTTTTAGTAGCTCGTATAATATTTATGCCGTTTTCAACTTTAGTTTCTGCTCGAGACCACTTCATACTATTTCTTAGAAATATGAAATAATATATAGTAAAAAATTGTTTTATTTATTTATTTATTTAATTTATTTTTAGTTTATTTTTTTTTTGCCTCGGAAACACACACATAAAAAAAATTTCACACCAGCTTCAGCTACACCCAAAAATTTTGGGGGCCTCTGGTTTTGAGGTTTCTCCTTCTGCTCCGCATCCTTTCTTAGAACCTTCTGTAGTATCAGTTCCGGATGTTGGCTTCCTCTCGTCTGTATCCTAGAAGGAGTTTTTCAAGTATTATTATTATTATCTTTCTTTCTTAGTACATCAAATTAATTGCATATACAATCAATCATTATATTCAGATCCTTTGTTATGGTATTAATTATTATTTTTATTATTATTATTATTATTATTATTATTATTATTATTATTATTATTATTATTATTATTATTATTATTATTATTATTATTATTATTATTATTATTATTATTGTTATTATTATTATTATATATGTATTCCATTTTATATTAAAGGAGACAAAAAGTGAAGCAGACCTCTCCGTGTTAGAAAAATAACATTAAAAACTATAAAATCCATAAAAATGACCGAAGCCTTTTTTACAACTTCAATGAGAAAGGCCATTGATCGCTAACCCAAAAGGTGCCTCAAATATTTCGATTTATCATAATTAACTAAAAAGAAAAGGAGAGAGAAAAAAAAATTGGAAATATAAATTTAGTATTAGTTGAGAAATAGAAATCAATAGAAAACAAAAGAAAAAAAATTCTCGTAAAAATGAATAAAATTGAGGGTCCCGAAGAGGTATTATGAAGATGAGAAAAGTATATTAATTAACTTCTAGGAATGCTTCACGCAAACACAACACACACACACCAAACACACACACACACAACACACACACACACACAGCACACACACACACCCACACACCACACCAACACACACACACAACACACACATATATAATATATATTTAATATATATATATATATATATATTATATATATTATATTATACTATATATATATATATTATATATATATATATATAAATATTATATATATATATATATATATCTAATATATAATATATATATATATATATATATATATATATATTATATATATATTATAATTATTATTATATATATAGAAATATAAATATATATATATAATATATATATATATTATATATTATTTTATATATATATATATATAGTATATTATTATATATATATAAAAATATATATATATATATATATTATATATATATATACTCATACACATAATTATACAGGTGTTTTTTAAAATTTCCGCAACTTCTATTGTATTGAAATTTAGCAATGGATGCTTATAAAGAGATTAATCAGTATATATATTATTATATATATATATATATTTATATATATATATATAGTATATATATATATATATATATTATAATATATATATATATATATATTATATATATATATATATATATATTTATATATATAATATACGGTGTTGTAGGGGAGAAAAGCGCCCTCTAGGATCAACCATTCGATAGCTTCAGGTTGTCTATCGCTGCGCTCCTACATTTCCCAATCCCTCTCTCCGTCTAACTATCCAGAATGGGAGAGTGAGGAATTAGCCAATAAAGAAAACTATTTACACAGACACTGAATCATACATCAATTGACACCACTGGCACTCCTCTAGCAAGAGAAGGGTTAGACAGATGTCCCCCGGGAGGGACAGAAGTTCCACCTTGCCCCAGAGCAGCGGTCCCTACGTGCGTGGGGGGAGGGGCTCTGGACCCGCTGTCGCGGAGCCCTTTTAAGAGGAGAAGTAAGTGGAAGTTGACATGCAAAAGTGCGAAATGACAGTGTTGAAAATAGTGAAAAAAGGTGGTTAGTAGGTGTGAATGGTTGAACAAACTAGGGGTTAATCACTAATCATAGCTCTACTGTGTTTGAAAGCGTGAGAGTGTTGTGTAATTAACCTTAGTTGAGTATTTCAAACAAGACTCCCTGATGCACCAGCGTGCTTAGAGCTGAGTCATGTTCATTCACACGTCCCAATCACACTCATAAGCCTTTATACAAAGCGCGCAACATTATTTACATATAGAAATGAACCCCCAACGATTAGGATACTAAAACCCACAAGATCGATGAATCCCCCTTTCAAATCAACTCTTCCTCATCCGTAGATTGACGACGGTCAGGTAAGATATCCGCTCGGTTTTCAATAATGGCCCGTGTAACAGTAAAACAACGAAAAATTGTACTTACATTATCAATTTTCTATGCTACATCAGACCAGCTCAAGAAGGGAGAGTCGGAATTAAACCTACCAGCTTCCACCCAACGACAACGACGTAAAGTGGAAGGGTTACGAGTGAGTGATTTATCGTATTAACAGGATAAATGAAAGTTCATTTCCTTCCTTTAGTTTACTGCCAAAATATACAATCAAGACCCACAAAAAATAAGGGTCCCACAACCACGGTAGCTTTCAACCTAAAGCCACCCTTTAAAACGCGAATACCTGCACAAAATTAATAGAAACGACAACAACAAAAAAGGGAGGGGGTCATCATAAACTAAAACGACTTCCACCAAGTGTTACAAAGTTCACTTCACTGTACATAGTCACAGAATTAATCCTATATTCAAGATCACCTTTTCCTCTTTTATCTAAAAATAACACAAAGTCCAAAATAGGCACAAAACACAACAACAAAAAAGGGTTTTCGACATATTTACACAAAAAAAATACAACAGGAACCGACGAGGGTCACAAATTCGCGAACCCAGAGGTTAAACTAATTTGTTGAAACCCAAAACTTCATTCCATCTTCGAACAAAATTCAAAATAGACACAAGAAACAAAAAGGAATTTTGTTTAACATATTTACACAAAAAAAAATACAACAAAAAAACAACTATAGGCACAAATTTATCGAATACTAAAATTAACATCTAATTATGAACACAAAACACATTTTCAAGGTAAGTTTACGTTCACGAATACAAACTTCAACAAAAAGCGAACTAAATTTCGAACTTAAGAGGAGAAAATTTCAACATCCTCCCTCTCAGACCTCTGGTAAAAGACTGAAAAACATTTCTTTGTACAGATTTGGGTAGTCCTAAAACTCCTCCCCTCGTACCCATTCACCCAATAAAAGGCGAGAACCCGCTTTCAACTTTGAACCGACCAATCAACCGCCGCGTAAAGCTCCTCCCACTCTGAGCCAGGCCTAAAGGCATACGAGGGGAGGTACCGCGTAAACCAATTACTTAAAACAAAGGGCTTTATTGCTCCTCCCTTTTTTTATGGACGAACCAACCAGCGCTCTTGATACGCGTGGGAAAAGGGGTCCTCCCCTTTCTTTAAAGTTCTGAGAACTTTTGTTTGAAATCTGGCCTGGCAAGCAATTATTTATTTTGTCTGAATCGATTTTATAACCGCAAAGTCTTGGCCTTCTATGCTCATTAAGTTTCGGTTCTAAACTCATATATCACCTGTCAATGTTGGTCGGAAAAGGCCTTCACACAGACCGACAGACATTTCTTGGTGGATACGTCTGTAGCCACATTAAACTCCCCCCACAGAGAAACCCGCCCCGACGTCGCACCCGTGATGGTCATAGATGAATAGGTCTGAAGCGAGAGAGAAACGGAAATAAGGAGTGTGTGACTTGGCCCCCATGTCGAAAGGACCGAGAAGTGTGGACGACTCGACCGAACCCAGGATTTCCGAACGCAATGAGTCACGACCCGGGACCCCGCAACTTCTAGGGAGACCGCTTAATATCGTCGACAAGTTCGCATGCAACCCGGATACCCCGTTCCCACCCCCGGAGCCCCTCCCCCCTCTGCGCAACCGAACCGAGTGGTCAGGTGGGTGCTTCGTTTTCTCCGCTCTGTCTTCGTGAATAGAAGGGAAAGGTGAAATCAACTAACTACGGCCACCCGCTCCGCAACGAGGCTTGCATTCACCCCGGGGAGGGAAGACCAGGCGTGTTGCCCTCCACGTCACGCCATCCGACACAAGAAACCGAATGGGTGACGAGGGATTTTCAAAAGGGAAAATGTTTTACCTCTACGGTTCTCACGGTCGAGACTGAAGACAGGGGGTCCGCCCCCGTCTCCTGACTCCCCGTCTAATAGTAATCATTCATAGCTTTCTCAGTGGAGACTGAAAACAAGGGATTTACCCCCGTCTCCTGACTAAAACAACCCTTACGTTTAAGGGTAATCGTAAGCGTAAGAAACATCAAGGTAGACAGAGTCGGTCATTTTTCGAAGAGGCCCACCAGGCCCACCGATCGGCGCGAAAGGGGGGATTGAACCCCGAAGGAGTTCATCGGAATACTTTGAGCTCATAGCGGAGGCTCATCGACGGTCATGAACGATCTCCGGCGAAGGCGACGGGGAGTCCGACCCGCGATCATGCCCCGGAAATCCGAGGGTATCGCCTCGTCGTAGCCACTGTCCTCGGGCATGCTCGAGAGGGTTGGTCAAAAAATGTTTCGCAATCATAGTTCGGGAGGAGAGTAAGAAAGCGTTTTATCGAATGACGTGTTGTGATCACAGCATGTAACAGATATAAGAAAGGTAATGGGGGTGTCGTGAAGAGGACTATTGTTCGTCGGAAAGAATAGCCCGTATCCTTTGTTTAGCCAACACGTTCGCTCGTCGGGAGGGCCTCTCCGGAGGAGAGCCCAATGCTGCAGGTGCTTCAACTGGTGGAAGCGGGTCTGTGGGATCGAATAGATTGGAGTGTATCTCCAGCGGGTACAAGTGTATAACGGCCCGGGTTATTTCACCACGACTTGTGCTGAGCAACACCGACCGGGTGTATCCATCAGGTGAAGTGTGAAGGACCTTAACTATGCCCAATTTCCACCTCAAACGCGGACCATCGTCCTCTATTAAAACCACGTCTCCAACCCTAACGTTTGGACGGTTAGAGACGTTCCAAGATTGTTTCAGACTGAGCAAATAATCTTTGCTCCAGGCGGACTTAAACTTAGCAATGAGGGAGAGCAAGTACTTGTACCTTTTGTTGACTTTCACTGGGTCCCTGTAGGTGATATCGTGGTGTTCAAGTAATTCTTCAGGGACAGGAAGGGTATTCAGCTTGTAACCCATCAACAAGTGGGAAGGAGTGAGGGGCTCCTCGCAGTGGAGCTCGTCACCCACATAGGTGAGGGGTCGGCAGTTGACCACAGATTCCACCTCCGCAAGCACCGTATTGAACTCTTCATAGCTAACTAGAGAGGTTTTTAGGGTCTTCCGAAGATGGGTCTTGGTCAGTCCGATCAAACGTTCGAAGAATCCGCCGTAATGACTGCTTCTGGCGGGATTGAATCTCCAGGTGATGGAATGTCCAGTTAGGAAGTCCTTCACGGAAGGCAGTTCCCACAAGTCTCTTAAATGCTGGGATGCAGCTTGGAAATACGTTGCGTTGTCAGAGTATATCACGGAAGGTGTTCCTCGCCTTCCGATAAACCGACGTAATGCTCTCAAAAATGACTCGGTGCTGTTGTCGAAAACTAGTTCCAGATGTATCGCTCTAGTCACAGCGCAAGTGAACAAGACCACATAACTTTTAGTCACTTCATTCCTAGGAACCCTGACATTAAAATAGCCTGTGAGGTCCACTCCGATTACCGTAAACGGCTTGCTTTCTACCACTCGGGAACGAGGCAAGGCAGCTAGTGGCGCCGAACGAAAGTGCGCAGCTTGTAAACGTTTACAAAGACCGCACGGGCGTATCACTTTCTTCACCGTTGTCCTCATCCGAGTGAAATAGAACCGCTGACGGACAATCGACACGAGTTCTGAAATACCAACGTGGTGGTTCGTTTGGTGAAGTTGCCATATGATGAGTCGGGTGAGATGTGAGTCTGATGGCAGCAGCATAGGAAACTTTGCGTCGAAAGGTATCATCGCATTGCTCAATCTCCTGTCGCATCTGAGGACTCCATCCACTAGCGTTAAGCTCAGTTGCTTCACCAGATTCGTTAAAGGCAGGGAGTCTCGGAGGCACGTAACTTCGGATAGGTAGTGTTCCCTCTGGAGCCTCCGAATCCAGTAGAGTTCCGCGTCACTTCTCTCCTCCAAGGAAATCAAATGGGAGAATTCGGGCCGAAAGACGGACCGGGTCACAGGAATCTTCTGCCTTGATTTCCTCAAGTTCTCGATGAACCTGTGAACCAAGGCGGTGATCCGTATGATCTTGTTAAGGGAGGAGTAACGTTCTAAATCAAATATGGGAGCAGCTTTCGGTACCGCGGTGGTGGAAGCGGCTACTGTGACCTCGTTCGTCTCCGTAGGCCCTTCACAGAGAGAAGGGTGTTCGGTCCAGACGGGCCAATTTGAAGGGCTCGGAAGCCAAAGGGGGCCTTTCTTCCATAAGTCCGTGAATACGTACTTATAGCTCACGCCCCGAGATGCCGCGTCGGCGGGGTTATCCTCGGTAGGGACGTATCGCCACTCGGCCGTCGGTAGGTTTCTGCGAATTTCATCGACCCTGTTCTGATTGAATAAGGGGAGTTGCTTGGAGGAGAATATCCATCGCAACGCCACCTGACTGTCGCACCAACAGTAGATCTTAGCTACCTCTAGTGAATCTTTGTAGGCGTCGATGACAAATTTGATGATTCGTGATGAGAGTAGGGCTCCCATTAGTTCCAGACGCGGTATCGTGAGTTCTTTCATGGGTGCAACTTTTACCTTTGCCATAAGAAGATTCGCGGTGGGAAGGTGCTCTCCCATCGATACAGCGTACACTGCAGTGGCATAGGCCGCGCCCGACGCGTCTGAGAAGGCATGTAGTTCTACCTTTCGAGCGAAGATCAGCTGTCTAGGTATCGTTAACTGTAAACAGCGTTGCAAATGTTCGGCAATTGAAACCCACTCCTTGCGGTGTTCATCGGAAATAGACTTGTCCCAACCTAGTTTCTCCTTCCATAATTTTTGCAGGAAGATCTTCCCTTGAACACCCACCGGGGACAAAGATGCCCAGTGGGCCACTGATGGAAGCGAGGTTCTGCAAAATGGTTCTTCTTGTAGCTGCTTCGAGGCGACCACTCCTCGCAGCGGGTCACCGACATCGGCTCGTCTTCGTTCGCTCCACTCTCCACTCACACAATCTTAATCGTAGCTCCGTCCTTCGCGGCCGCAGATCGTTCTCCGGCAACTTTAACGTTTCGCTCCTTGACAATTGGGACACCACTTCGTAAATTGAGGCCGACCTTTTCGAAGAGGGACGCGGGACTGACGAGAAGAATCTTCCACTCCTGCTTGGTGTCAAAGGTACGTACAGCGTTTGTCCACGTAGATTTGGTTTAATATTATGTCTTCATAGTCGGTGTCTGAGTTCGGACGTGGTGTTGAATCACAGGCAAGCGCAACAAGAACGGGACTGCAGGGTGGGCCCAAAAAGGACCGAAGTGACCGTAATGGCTAGGGGCTCCTTGTA
>JABUQX010027874.1:0-5000 GCA_015478945.1 Trachelipus rathkii
CCCATCACTCTACCAAAGGTAGTTCATTTACAGCTTCATTATACATTTCCATACCCAAACGACCTCCACAAATTTACCTTACCTTCACGTTATATCCTACATTACTTACATACTCTATCCACATTAAACCTTCATTTTATTTCTTCACACATTTGACCTACCTTCCTATAAATCATCTCATATATTCTCATACTCTACTTTACCAGGCTTGCAACTTAACAATTTCTAAGTATCAAACTTCATCAATAAGATATACTCTAATATTCATACTAGAAAGTGAATAGAATCCATTTTCTGCTCACTCACGCTTCAACTCAATATTTCATAATCTTTTGAATATATATATAAACTCTCCTTCATTAGCTACCTTACTAATATTATAATAATATACGTAGTTCTATTAGACCTAGATTTATATTACATATAAAATATTCTACTTCCTTCGTCACTTCACTTCATATCAATTTATACTATTAATACACTCCTTATTTGTCTAAAGTTATCTCATATAACCAAATATCTCATCCTTGCCTATCCTCTTCATCATTCATCTCACTCCGCTTTACATTTTCTGTAGCCTTATCCAAACGTACATAACAGGCTCACTTGGATGTATACAACTTTTACTTATAGTTATTTTATTATTATATAATAAAAGATACTACACATTCATTCTCAAATATTATATTTAATAATAATTAATATATATATATATATTATATATAATATATTATATATATATTAATTAATTAATTATTATATTATTATTTACTATATACTCTATATATTAATATTAGTATTAGTTTATTAATAAGTATATTATATATTATATATATATATATATATTAATATATATAATATATATATATATATATATAATTAATAGATATATATATTATATATATATATTATTTATTCTTTCTAATGATAAAAGTTTTCTGTTTTTTATTTTATTTTTGATAATATCGATAACATTATGAAATCTTGAAAATTGGTTGAAGAATTTAATTAAGATAACTGTAGATTTTACGTGAAGAAGAAAAGTGAAATACTCTGGGTAAGATTCGTGAATAAAACGACACTACTTTTTCTCGAACATGTTTATTGACCTCGTCACGATTCTACACTTAATATTCTGTAAATCTACAAATATAAATATAGGTATTGTACGAAACTTAAGTACCTTGCTGTCGTATTACTGCGTTTGTCAAATCTTCTCAATCACAACTCTCTTCTTCTACTCAAAATTTCAACTCGTCTCCATCTTGTCCTCTCCTCCTCTCTCTCTGCTAATATATATATATATTTATATATTTATTATATATATATATATTTATAAAAAATTATAATACATTGAGGTCACTAACTATAGAGAAATATATCATGTAGAACTCTATTTCTCCACTATAAAAACGAGTATTGTTTAATTTCGTGAATAATAATATTAAATATATATACTATAATATATATATATATATATAATATATATATATATATATATATAATATTATATATTATATATATACTATATATATATATATAATATATATAATATATATAATATATATATAATATTATATTATGGAATTCATTTCGTGATGTAACATTACCTTAACCTTGATAAATTTCGAGTATGACAATATAATTAAAATTTATTATAGGTAAAATTGGATAAAAGTAGGGTGCAGTACTGAGGACCTAACGTACATCTGTCTAAGACGAGGAATATACCTTATTTAATAATAATATAGTGTATAGCCGAATTTTATACCTCACTTACTACGTCAATTTAATCCTAAAGGTTTTGTGGGTGACAAGTACAATCACCCTCCTACGGGGGGTTAGCCATTGAGGTAGCATCAGTAAACCTATATATCGTCCTATCGCGCGATTTGTATGATCGATCAATTGAATACAACTCCTTAAATAACTAGGATGATTGTTCAAAAGAATTAAAAGGGGAGAGCAGAGATATTTAACGGAAATTTGCTGGTATATCATAATAAGTCTTCAATATATCACCTTTAATCTAGGATATTGATAGTTGAGGCGGTGATACGGTGCAATGAGTGTACGGAGTGCATGATTGAGCTGGATGGCGTAGATATTAGTAGCTTATATATATTGCTGGCACGTATCGTGAGTGCACGGTGCGGTTAGCGGTATAATCATAGACTTTCACGATATTCCTTCACTGACATCCGAAACTATATACTTCTCTCAGAACTCCTTCCTTCTAATGACTCCGCTCCGACTACCGACTCCAAACTCCCGACTCCTTTCATCTATATATCACTCACATTATTCTTATTCATTTCTTATCTTATTATTTTTAAAGGTTTAGTGACCCCCCTCACTATACCCAGAAATGAGGGTAAGTCCTAGAGACTCCTAGAGATTATCTAAATTATACCGGCTCCGATACTCGTTGTACTCTTCCTTATCCTTCTCAATACTTTGTCGAGCTACTGAGTAATTCCGTCATTATCACTGTATTTACTACGTTGAAGTTCATCGGAGCATTATACATATCTTTGGATAGAGTGCTCATACCAACGCCCATGTCATCGAGATAAAAGGGTTAATCTCGATATGATTAGCTTTCCGAGACGAATAAAGTATATGCAAACAAAAAATATCTCGTATCTTTGAATCCTTCAGAGAATTTTTGACGGCTTATATGTAGGACTAGAGAGACAAGATTAGAAGCATATACGAAATCTCGCGGCGTGTGCAACATATACAATTTATAGGAGATATTAATGTCTTATCTATAATAAATTAGTCGAGTTACTTAAATATCAAAATTAAAATGTCCATTATAAAAATACAATCACTCTAGTTAAATTAAGAGGATAATTGGACAATTTTAAGCCTTGGTCCAGCTCAATACATATGCCTAATTTTGCGAATTTTGTCAATTTAATTACAATTACTAAACAATATATCGAGATTCTTTGAGATGCACATATAGTAAATAACACGTATTACGATATAAACTCGAGAGAGACTTTGTCTCGGTTCTATACCGGAACCAAGAAGCAAGATTATTGGTCACATCGAGAGACCAATTTTTTATATTCCTTAAGACTGGTATCGAAAGAATTCAAAGTAAACTATCGCTTTCAATACAAGGCCTACAAATATATTATAATATATATCAAACAAATATATGAATAGACCATTACCTCATATGAGCGACGAATAATTTAAAACCCATTTTACAAATATTATATATTATATATATATATATATAATGATCCTTATTACAAATTAATATATATGATTTTTTATTTTCATTCATAGTATTTGGATCATATATTTCATCTTTTTACATATACCGTATCGGGTGATATAAATGTATCATATTCTATGATAAGCAGATCATACCTATATTATTATTTAGGGAGGCAATATTGAGATTATTATATTGTCATCATCCTCTAGGTCATATACAAAACTAACTATATACCACGAATACAGATTACATGCGACCACATGATAGCAATCGATGTATTAATGATATGTTCACTGGCAGCTGTTTAACACTCTTTACTGGTCATAATTTTTATATCAGCACATTTTTTATGGGTAATTGTGACATTATATTTAATCTGGCTAGAATTATAATTCAATTATAATTTCTAAATAATTAATTGTATGTCGGATATAAATGTAACTATATTAATTGGAGATCATAAAGGTGAGAGTGAGCATTTTGTTGAGGAGCACTACTGTTCACACTAATCAGAAAAGACTCTACTTGATATCTAATTATGAATATTATAATAAGGTAGTTTATAATCTATCTACATTTACTCACTCATGGAGGGGCACAGTCTGTTAGACGGTACAGTGGCTTGTGTTATGTACAAGTATACTTAAGTTGTGGTGGTACTATTAATCAATCACTCTTAGCCACTAACCAGCGGCCGATTAGGTCCCGGAGTGGAAGCGCTCACGCCTCCCCGGCTACTCCGCCTAGCGACAAAGGCCCCCCAGAGACCTCCGGACAGTACACATAAGAGCGACCGGCGTGAGGAGTACTATACAACGTATTATGAGCACAGAAGCCCTCGTGTCTATACCCGGTCCCCGGCCTACCCGGACCGGAAGTTGCCCGTATTAGGCCTCCCGGTCGCTTCCCCTGTAGATAGTGTGCCACTACATAGAGTATGACCGAGAATAGTGCAGGCCATCTCACCAAGGACTTATGTGCATCGGTAACATACATTAGCCGTAGCTGGTCTACCACTTGAGTGAATTACCCCACTTGTGGAGGTTGTGACCACGTTACACGCACTCTTGTAGATACACACTCACACATTCATATAACAACTCGGTGGCAGCGCACTTTATACTACTATATTATTTTTATATTATTGACCTGTGTTCAAATTATAGATCCTTTTTTTTTTTTTCATTGTAGGCCTTAAATTGCATATGCACACAATGTTGTTACCTAGCTTCTCTTGTAGAGCAGTTCACTGGTGCTGTTTGTTATCTCTTAGTTAATCATGATGTCATGCACCTTTAGACTAACTAAAACCTTATATTATATAATATATTTATTAATTATATTATTTTACAACTATTACTGGCACTTCCACTATAATATATACTGGCCTACTCCAAATCTAAAAAAATATCATTATAGATAACAACTATAAATATGTAAACAAATATCAACTTATAAGATTATATCCTCACCTTCAACGTAATGATTATGGTGATACCATTATAAAAGTTGAAGTACCATCCAATATATAATTATCTAGAGTTATAATCTATAAAGCCTGATGCATCATTTATATATGATATATATACACATCAAAGATGATACGTATTATCAAATAAGTTAATGAGTAACCTTATAACAAAATATATTTAGCTATACATATAATCAATAAAGTTGATGAGCTACTATGCATATATGGATGTAGATAGTCAATATAAATTAAGATTAATAGGGTAACAATTTAAAGTTATGTAAGTTGTAA
>JABUQX010027874.1:12500-22500 GCA_015478945.1 Trachelipus rathkii
CTTCTCTCTCTCTCTCTCTCTCTCTCTCTCTGTATTCTTCTTCGTTCAATTTTTATCGCTTCATTCGTGATCTATTTTAACCCGTTCTTTCTTTCAATTTGATTGTTATTAAGAATTTTATGTAAGGAATGACTCATTAAAAGTTTTTACATATATATATATATTATAATATATATATACTATATATATATATATATATTATATATATATATTTATATATATTAAATATATATATAGATTATATATATATATATATATATATATATTATATATATAATATAATATATATATATATATTTATATTATATATATATTATATATATATATATATATATATATATATATATATATATATATATATATTATATATATATATCTATTATTATAATATAATTATATATATATTATATATATATAAGAAATCGAATAATATTTTTAAATTAAAAGATACATAGAAATATTATTAGGTATTTAAGTTGAAAATTTTTAAAAAATTATAATTTTTTTTTTTTTTTTTTTTTTTTTTTTTTAATTATTTAAATGCTTTGGGAGAATTTTAAATGAAATATTTTGCCAAGTGGCTTTAAGGGAATAAGAAATGATTTTTCAGAATCGTAGTCAGGTTTAAAAGACTTTTAATACAGAAACTGGAATTTGAGTCTAGTTTGAAAGTACATAATCGTAAATAGGGCTGCGTGGAGCCGTAACAATTGAAAAATTACTATATATAAACGGGTACAAAGCCGGAGCCGGAGCCGGAGCCGGAGCCGGAGCCGGAGCCGGAGCCGGAGCAAGGGAAGGAGCAGGAACCGGAGCGAGATGGAGCAGGAGCAGGAGAAGGAATCGAATTTCTGGAGCAGGAGCAGCAGAGAGCAAAATATTCCCCTACTCAGCAGTCCCGATCTTAAGTAGTTGGAATCGTCCAGGAATATTGATAGTATTAAATTTAAAATAACTTTAATCGGAACCTTAAGTTAGTCTTAAGCGATTTAAAGATTTTAGTTATCTGGATAATCTCTTGTTACTTTTTACTTGTTATTTTGTTACTTTTTAGTACAAAGTGCTGATTATATTTATAGCTTTCATTTTCCCACTATTAAAAGCATTCTAAATTTTCTTCCATTCACTAATTCTTTTATCACTTCTCTTCCTTTTTCCTCTTTTATTCACTCAATATAATAACTCTCTTAATCGTAAAATTTTTTGAAAGCTTTCTTTACATTTCACCAAACTTGATATCTTTTTGGCCAATATCTTTTTATACTTATAATTACTTTATAATTATAATTACTTTATACTTATAATTATACTTTCAATTTTGAGAGGAAGGAAATCCTATATTTCAAACAGCTTACAAACCATTTACTAAGCTGGTAAATTATATTTATATTCATTGTAACTCGATTAGATATAATTGTTTGTCCACTTTTTCCTACTAACTCTTGTACATTGTTTGCAGAAACATTTTTCTTCATATCATAACACTGAATATGCCTCTTGTGACATAAAATTTACCTCTGTTTTGTAAAATTCCATAGTAACATTCTTTCAAGCTGTTTTTAAAATTTCAAATTTGTAACCATGACCCACACAGTTACTCAACCTGCCACAATATTACTTCTCAAACTGTTTTTAAAGTTTCAAACTTGTAACCATGCACTCCACAGTTACTCAACCTACCATTATATTGCTTCAAAAACAGTTTTTAAAGTTTCAAACATGTCAACATGACCCACACAATTACTCAACCTGCCACAATGTTACTTCTCAAACTGTTTTTAAAGTTTCAAACCTGTAACCATGAACCACATTGTTACTCAACCTACCACAATATTACTTCTCAAACCATTTCTAAAGATTCAAATTTGTAACCATGAACCACACAGTTACTTAACCTGACACAATATTACTTCTCAAACTGTTTTTAAAGTTTAGCACTTTCTACAGATACTACAGCGGCAGATGTTCAGGGGAGTTGATATTTCGCATTCCACTACCCTTGCGTCGCCCACGTAGCACAATAGGTGCCTTGCTCTCGCACGAATTTTGTGTGAATATTGAGAACCCCATACTTGTTTATTGTGGTGCCTCTTTCGTTCCAGCTACTTCTGTTCTGTGGAACTCCTTGCCTTCAACCATGAACCATGAACAATATTACTTCTCAAACTGTTTTAAAAGTTTCAAACCTGTAACCATGACCCATACAATTACTCAACGTGCCGCAATATTACTTCTTTCTCATTTCGTGTCCCTTTCACAATTCATATTAGCTTCAAATATTTTCCGACATACTTTATTAACAATTACCACGAAAAAAAAAGCAATGAAACAATTTCCTAACTAATCAGTTAACCGAGATTATTCGTCCCAATTTTATTAATTAAAAGAGCAGAAAGGAAGTGAATAAATATAATTAAACTAGACATTAAAACATTAAAATATATTAACACATAAAAATTATAATGAGAACGATAATATTATCTAAAAGGAACGGGTTTAAATAATTAACTAAATTCAAATATAATCTAAAGAAATTATAAAGCTTAATTCCTCACTTACCTACCGACATATATATATATATATATAATATATATATATATAATATATATATATATATATATATATATATATATATATATATATATATATATATATATATATTTATATTGTATTTATATATATGTATTATATATTTATTTTATTTATATATATTTATATAGATAATATTATTATATATTATATATATATATAATATATATATTATATATAATATATATATATATATAGTATATATATAATAATATATATAGGGCGTAATAATAGGGTAGGCAGGTAAGGTAGCTCTATCGAATGTTGCCTCTTGTTTGAGTAAACGTACATATCAGGGGTGGGTAAGTATACAATTTTATTTGAAAAGTGAACAAGAACTGATTTATAAAATAAATTTAAAGAAAAGCAATTACTTTAATAATAATAATTATATAAATTATATTATATTATGGAAATTTCCCTTCCTACTCTGTTCTTAAGAGTTAAAATTCTTAGCTATGGGCGTACATAGAGTTCATATTTCATATAATAATATATAGGGCCAGGCCAGGCGTCATACCTTGCTGTACGAGCGAAAAAATACGAAAATTCGCAGGTACGAAATTTTTCACCCCGTGAAAACTCGTACAAATATATTTGAAAAAAAGATTTTGAATCTCTCTCTCTAATCTCTCTCTCCTCTCCTCCTCTCTCTTATATATATATATTATAGTATATATATATATATATATATATATAATATAATATATATATTCAGATTATATATATATATAATATATTATATATATATATATATATATATATATATATATATATATATATATATATATATATATATATATATATACGATAAGTTTCTCTTATGTGTCAAAAGCATGGCAACAGCAGTTTTTAGTTTGAATCCTTGCATTTTGTAAAGTGTTTGGTTATTAAATAATTATTCTTTATTACACTACTTAAATGATATTTACCTTTATATAATTAAAATAGTGCATAATGGAAGTAAGTGTAGATTTTATATTGAAAATAGCTTTAAAAGCTTATCTAAGGAACAACACTTAATTTTAAAAAATCTGGAAGGCCTACATTTCTTAATTTCCAAATAACATCCAAAGGCAATAATGTTCTGTATATATATATATATATATATATATATTATATATATATGATAATATATATTATATATATATATTATAATATATATATATATATTATATATATATATATATTATTATATATATATTTATTATGTAATGTATATGTTTTGATATAGGTCGGTTCCTAGGGAACCTCAATTTTAATATGAAGAGGATGACCAAAGCAGGATAAAAATTCATAGTTTTATTAATTCGACGTTTCGAACCATACCATGGTTCATCATCAGGATACTGAAAGGGCATATATAATAATATTGAATAGAAATTTAAAAATAAAAACAAAAATAAAAATAAAAATAAAAATAACAATGAAAATGCGAAATAAAAATAAAAATAAAAATAAGGTAATAAGTGACTAGCAATGTAACAAACAGTAAGTAAAAATATTGACAGCTTGAAAACGGTTAAAGTTAAGGTGGGAAATTTAAATTTAGTTAAAACAGTAGTAATAATGGGATTGGGGGGGTTGGGGGCAACTCAATAATAGAAATCAATAATGACAATGCTGATAAAAAATAAACAGAATAAATCAATAATAATAATAATAATAATAATATAATAATAATATAATAATAAGTATTGAAGATAAAAATAATAATAATAATAATAATAATAATAATAATAATAATAAATAATAATAAATAATAATAAATAACAGAATTATGGTTAAAAAGCAAAATCACATAACAAACACACCTAGTATAATAGTAGCAAAGTTATAGACTAAGGGAAAATTTATGTTAATTAAGAGGTGAGAGATCGATAGAATTTGTTGGTTAGCAAGTTAAAAATTGGAACAAGTTATAACCGGAGGGGGGGGGGGGAATTAAGCAATTAATAAAGGAGTGGGAAGAATGGGAGGATTTAGTGAGGGTTTTAACTGTTTGAAATGTAGAGGGATTCAAGAATTTTGCGATCAATGTCAGAGGATGCTGAACTAAGTATGGTAAAATCAGAAAAACGAAGAGGGTGACCTAAGTTGGAGGTGTGGGATCTGATGGAGGAGTGTTCAGGGGAGCTGGAAGGGAGGTTAGTGCGGAAAGATGTGCCCAGGTGTTTATGAATTCTAAGTTGTAATTGAAGGCCTGTTTGGCCAACATAGCAGGCCTTGCAGTCTGCACATGTAAAGTTATAAACAACGGAAGATTTCACTAACGTGGGTAGTTTATCTTTATGGCGAAAAAATGGATAGGGGATTAATAGCAACAAGATGAGGTTGGAGTTGGGGGAAGAAATTCAGGAGGAGTTTATGAAGGTCAAAGATTAAAGATGGGTGAGAGGAACCGACAAAAGGGATGTTGAGGTAGACTGGTAATTTAGGAACCGTAGGGGTGGGGGTTTTAGGTCTAAAGATATGCCAAAGAAAGTTATGTATAGAGGAATCAATAAGGTACTGAGGGAAATAGTTAAAGCTAAAAAAGGATTTAAGGTAGACTATTTCAAGGTGGAAATAATGCCAAGTTGAGCAGATCTGGTAAGCACGATGGAGATAGATAGTGATTGAGTTAGAAATGAGTTTAAAGGGAGAAGAGCTAAGGAAATTCATGCCAAGGCGTGAAGAGGTGGGTTTACGATAGACTGAAGTAGTAAAGCCATTAGAGTTGTGGTGGACTAGGACGTCCAGAAAGGGGAGGGAATTATTTTGTTCATCCTGTCTGGTGAATTGGATGTTAGGGTGTCTAGAGTTTAAGTAGTTAAAAAAGAGGTCAGATTGGGATTTATTATGAAAGATTAGAAAGCAGTCATCTATATATCTTTTATAGACTAGGGGCTTGAATTCGGGAGGACAGTTGTGAAGCCAGGTTGATTCATGGTGACAGAGGAAGCAGTTAGCGAAGGTGGGGCCAAGGGGGGAGCCCATGGGCATGCCATCAGTTTGGAGGTAATATTGATTGTTGAAAGTAAATATGGTATTATTAGTGGCAAGGTTTAAAAATTTATTAAATAGGGAAGGGGTTAGGTTGAGGGAGGCAGAAATGTTAGGGTTAATTGAGTTAGAGATGATATTAGAGGTTTCCGGGACAGGGATGTTGGTGAAAAGATTGGTGACATCAAAACTAGTCATGTAACATTCAGAGAGATGAAGAGATTGAATGTATTTAACAAAGGAGAAAGAATCAGGCAGAGTAAAGTTATTAGTGGTTAGGGGTAGAAGATGTGGGACCAAAAATTTAGAGATTTTATAAGCAGGGGTATTGATAGCTGAGAGAATGGGGCGAAGGGGGAGGTGGGGTTTGTGGGTTTTGGGTTTTCCATAAATAATGCCTGGGGTGGAACCAGAAACATAAAGTTGGGGGTAGAAGGGGGTGAGGAGGTTTTGTTTTTTAAGAGAGCGTAAAAAATTGTTGATTTTATCTTCGATCTGTATGATATGTGGGAGAATATTGGTAGTATTTAATAATTTAAATTTAGAAGTGTCCGAGAGCAAAGAGGTCATCTTATGAATGTAGTCGCACTTATTCATAATAACAACGCCCCTACCTTTATCTGGGGAGCAAATAGTGATGGCAGGATCGCTTTTGAGGGACATCAAGGTTGAAAAGTTTAATTTGGTAAAAAGGAGGTGGGGGAATTTGGGAGGTTTAAAATCCCGATAGAATTTATGTGCCAAGGATCTTAAGTTTGCAGTGAAGTCAGCCCGGTTACCAAGAATATCATAAGGCGACAAAAAAATATGTAGTTTTTCAAATAGGAGGAAGAAGTTGTAAAAGTTAAGTTTCACAAAGGGAATTTTGAAATCTAAACCAAGAGAGAGGGTGCGTTTTTCAAGGGGGGTGAGGATGCGATTGCTAAAGTTAAATATAATGTTATCAGGATCACGATTAAAATTAGAGATCAGGCCTAATTTATTTAGTTTGGAATTATGACGTTGGGTAATTTTAGTGGAAAATGAGTCAGAGTTACGTTTTATGATTTGAAGCAGACTTATGTAGTCTAACCAGGAGACTGAGTTTTTTAAAAGGTACGTTTGCTGGCGTAATTCGAGGTTTAGTTTACGAAGAGATGTTTGTTTGAAAAGTATCTCTTTAGTAAGTAATTTGGTCGTCCAGGATCGGTAGAAGTGACTGTTATGGAGCGATCTTCTGTACAGTTTAAATTTCATGAATGATGGTATATAGTTATAGGCTTTACATATTGAGAGAAAGCGATGATCCAGTTCTATTTTACATATGCGTTTCTTGAGGCTTTCAGTTTTACGGAAGATTCCCAAAGTGAGGTCATCATATCGTAAACGTATAAGATTTGATATAGGTCGGTTCCTAGGGAACCTCAATTTTAATATGAAGAGGATGACCAAAGCAGGATAAAAATTCATAGTTTTATTAATTCGACGTTTCGAACCATACCATGGTTCATCATCAGGATACTGAAAGGGCATATATAATAATATTGAATAGAAATTTAAAAATAAAAATAAAAATAAAAATAAAAATAAAAATAAAAATAAAATAAAAATAAAAATAAAAATAAAAATAAAAATAACAATGAAAATGCGAAATAAAAATAAAAATAAGGTAATAAGTGACTAGCAATGTAACAAACAGTAAGTAAAAATATTGACAGCTTGAAAACGGTTAAAGTTAAGGTGGGAAATTTAAATTTAGTTAAAACAGTAGTAATAATGGGATTGGGGGGGTTGGGGGGCAACTCAATAATAGAAATCAATAATGACAATGCTGATAAAAATAAACAGTATCCTGATGATGAACCATGGTATGGTTCGAAACGTCGAATTAATAAAACTATGAATTTTTATCCTGCTTTGGTCATCCTCTTCATATATATATATATATATATATATATAATTCGCGTCTAGATTTATACATATATTATATATAAATACTATATATATATATATTATATATATATATATATATATATATATAATATAAAGTTGATTTCTGTATGAAAAGGCTGAGAGTCCAACCAAATTAAACCAGTATTAGGTGAAATTCCCAAGCCAGGGTCAAATTAAAAATAAACATGTTCCGAGACACGTCGCTTGAAAGTGTTCAAGTCAAAAGAAGTTGGGAAAATAGATAAATGGAGTTGATTTTCATGAAACTTACATGAAATGTTTGAAATTATCTGTAAAGAAAGAAAATGAATAAAAAAATTCGAAAAATGAGCCTGAAAAAAGTTATGAAGTCTCAAAATTCATACTATGTTCCAGACTTTAGCAGTTTAGTTCATGTTAGATTGAGCATAGTGGAAAAGTGTGGGGTGAGAGAGTTGGATGAGAAAGGATGAGACTTTGTAGAAAAGGCGTGTAACGCAAGCCCTTCTCAATGGAGAGGGTATGCGACCAGATAGTTTAGAAGAGCGAGTGACTTTGGTAATAAATATAGTATATAGAGAATGACGTAACAATTCTATGGGTAGAAAGAGACTGAAGGGGTGTTAGTGAGAGTAGGTGAGATGATAAGACGAACGATATATTTTCCACCTTCGCAAGGGGAGCTATGTGAGAGGAACCACCCAAGATTTGTGGGTTATGCTCAATACAGGAGGGAGCATTACCACTTTAAAGAGCAATGAGCCGTGGTTGAATGGTTAAATTCTGGGTTCACCTCAAAGCACACAACTTCTTAGAGGCTTGTTTAGAAAGAAAGAAAGAAGGAGAGAGAGAGAGAGAGAGAGAGAGAGAGAGAGAGAGAGAGAGAGAGAGAGAGAGAGAGAGAGAGAGAGAGAGAGAAGTTATGTGACCCTTCCAATGAATATCACTAGAGAAAAAACACCAAAAAATATTAAGGACAAGATTTGAGTTGTATGTTTTCGAAGTTGTATTTCAGATTAAGTCGAGTAGAAAGATGATGAATCTGAGTGTTTGAGGCATTGAAAACGACTAAGTTCTCCGATCTCCAGTTAAAATTTTAAGAATCATCAATAGTTAGTTGCCGCAAGACCACCCTCCTAGCGTGAGCTATTTCTGTTGGTTGGAACATTTGCCAAAATGAAGAAGTAATGAGGGTTAGAGTTGTCATGGTAGGAGTGATAGTATGTCAGGTCATTAATGAAAAGTATAAAAGGAGTTTAGGATAGGACAAAATAATGTGTTCATTTTGACATAAGGGGAAAAGAAATCAAACAGAAGGCCACAGAGATAAAGAGAGATTCCGTAAGAGAGAAATTTAAAACTCATAGCTTTGTGCCAGATTTTATCGAAGGCTTGCGATATGTCAAGCGCTACATTTCAATGAAATGTCGAAGAGAAATAAAATCATCGGTAGAGCGTTTCTTATGAATGCCATACTATCAATCAGAGAAACGATTGAAAGAATTGAGATGCTTTCAAATCTTCCTCCTAGGGATAGACCCCACAACTTTATAAAGAATTGAGATTTAAGCAGGTCCCCCCCCCTTTCGCCACAGGGTAAATGAGCGCACGCTTCCAACCTGGAAGGGAAACTCAAAGTGCAAAGACAGTGACAAAATAGTTTTCCAAGGCAGGACGCAAGCTCGGAAACACAAATTTTGTGAAAAACAGGAGGAATCCCATTAGGGCACATGCCTTCGTAGTGATAAACTCAGAAAGAGCAGTAATTATGTCATTATATTTAATTACATTATTAAGCATATGTGAGTTAGAGAGGGGAGGCCAATGAGAAATATTGCTGGAATGATCTAAGATGGAAGGAGACGCAAAGGTTTGAGCGAGTAGTCAGCCTAACAGAATTTAAAATGGATATATATATAATATATATATATTATAATATTATATTATATATTATTAATATTATATAATATATATATATATATTATTATATTAATAATATTAATATTATATAATTTATATATTATATATTTAATATATATTAAATAATATAGTATTATATTATTATTATATATAAGTATATTTTATTATATAATATATAATATATATATATATATTATTTATAATATATTATTATATATATATATATATATATTATAATATTTAAAGATAGACATGAATAAGTAATAAGTATAGAGGTAATATAATAATATATATTATATTTATAATATAATATATAGTATATATAGTATATATATAGTTATACTAGTATAGATATGTAATATATATGTAAATATAGTATATATATATTATAATAATATTAATTTAATATGTATAATCTTAGATTATATATATATATATATATATATAATATTATAATATAATTATATATATATTATATATATTTATATATATATATATTATATATAATATATATATAAGGTGGTAGCCCGGATTTGGATATAATGCGAATATGAGAATTTGAGTATCCTCTGATACATACTAAATATCACATATT
>JABUQX010027874.1:25000-30214 GCA_015478945.1 Trachelipus rathkii
TTACAAAGAAGGAGGAGAAACGCAGTGTGTCATCCATTCATGTGGAAGTTGTTCACAAAATTTCGTGGAGACAGTAGACGATTATTATATGCCGTCAAAATCTCCATCCGGTTCTCTCTCTTCAAAATACCGATCCCCAGACTCCGACCAACTCGGGACTCACGAATTCTTGGATTGAAGATGAGAACTGAAAGAGATGTCGATGGGGCCCCTAAATCAATATTAATGCACATTGTTTGGTTTTGTGGGCGAATCTGAGAGAAATTTGAGTGGGATTTAGCGTAGATGGATTTGAACAGGAGTGTTTCAAAAGGAAGATGTTGAAGGTAAAGCGTAGATAACAAGCAGATAAGGAGTTATGGTTGTGAACGCTGAAGATTCAGTTCATCGGATGATGAAGTTAACTGTTAGCTAGATAAAGGACGATAGCCTGATAAGCAAGTGCCAGTTAAAATATTTAGTATATATGGTTGGAGTGAAATAAGGGAACGAATAGTCGATTGCAGAGTGACTAGTAATGAAAGTTGTGATATGGCCTGAAGGCTGGCATGGTGCGAATATAAATACCGTATGGGAAATGCAAAAGGACTTTACGATCTTTGGTGCTGGGATAGGGTTACATGAAGGGTATGTTTATTTAATAATAATGATTACTCCCTAATCAAATATACACACAATCCCAGTCAAATATGTCCTAAAGATAATCCGTATCTTAATGTCATACACTCGAAACGGACAAACCAAGTAACGAGTAAACGAGATAAACGGCACTTCGTTACTTTTCTTTCACAAGCAGACGAACATAACGATAACAGGACCACTACTTTTTCCCGCAGTAACAGGATCGTAACGTAACGGAAACTACTGTTTTTGAGTAACGATGCCCACCACTCTATATATATATAATGATTATATATATACATACTATATATTAAAACATATATAATATATATCATATATACTATTATACTATACTAAATAATACTATCATAATATATACTATATAATACTATATATATATATATAATATACTAATAATATATATATCATATATTACTATTATTATATATACTATATATATACTATATATATTATATATCAAATCCGAGATAGAGAGGGATGAGACAAACGCGAACTCGAACGATGAATATTACCTCCCATTTTTAATGAGTGCGTCTTTCTCTTTTGCGCTCATACTCTTTACATCACTCTTCTTCCAGGCAACCATCATTACTCAACGCACCACTTATCCACATACTCAATATAACCATGATAAATACACACCCATCTGAGTAACACATTACAAGACATCCCTACTACTTCATATCCCTGTTGCGGGGGAGAAGAGAAAATTGCCCACTTCGTAATGTCCTGCGTGTCGTAGAAGTCGACTACAGGGCGGTGGTAGTTGAGGTTGAGCTGCCACTATCAACTATCTATTGCTAGGAAATGCTAGGATGCATAGTATCGAAGATGGTACCGTGACTATCACGCCCGTAAACGACTTGCTGATCTTACGGGGCGAATTGTAGAATCCGCATGGATACAATGGAATGTCTCTGAAAACGAAAAAAGGATAAATGTTGAGGAGAAGGGAGAGGTGATGGATGTATTTAAAAGGCAAATTTGATTTGCTCCGTGATCTGAAAAGATGAAGGAAAAGAGTGTAAGTTGAAATGTGTGCTTTGAAATGTGTACCGTGCTGTGTCGAAGAGAAAGTAGAGGAGAGAATGTAAGGGAAGTAGAAAACGGCAGTATTCTAGCTCACTATTCTTGGTGCTGTCTAGAATTATAGAATTCTAATGACGGTTGGGGCTAAGTTGAAAAAGTCAAGGTCATGATGTGGTTATGAACGTAATGGTCCCATCGAGGCAAATACATGTAAAGTTTTAATCATTTTTGTGATGAGGATAATTTTGATGAATGCTTGGATGGTAAGTAGGACATTCAAGCATTGATAGTGTTGGGGGACCTAAATGGTAGGATATGTGCTCAAAAAAGGGATGTATATAACAGGTGGGTGGCGGGAGAAAAATGAGAATGGTAGGAAGTGATCAGTCATAATATGACAAAAAGAAGTGGAATAACAGAGTAAGAGTCTCTACTAAAAATAACAAGAGTATCCCAATAAGTATCACTAGAAGTTGAATGTAGGTAGAAGATGGTATCCGAAGTAGAAGTATATTGATTCTGTGTTGGCTGAAGAAGGAGATCGTTGACAAGTAATCCTTTGGATGTTAATCAGGAGTGGTTTAAAGGAATGGGATTCACCAGATCATTCATGTATTGATATCATGTCCACAATTAAGTTAGATGGGGGCTTGGATGAGAGAGGAAGTGATAACGAAAAGAGCAAGTAAGTAAATTAAGAAGTCGAGAAAAGTTTAGTGAGCAAGACATAGAAGGATAAGTATGTAATGAGCGCTCGCTAGATAAAATACGGTTGATAGTCGAACAAGTTTGTACTGGACAATTGGGGCAAATGACAGAGGCAGCAAAATTCGTATAGCTAGTGCAACAGGAGTGTGTGATGTGCTAAAAGTAGGAAGTAAGAAATGTTAACAGCGGAAATGGTGGAATGAAGAGGTGATGAAAGCGTTAAAGGTAAAAAAAAGAAGCGCGGTTAAATGTACTAAAATCCAGCAACTGATCCGAAATTATCAAAAGAAAGGCAGTGCTTGCAATTATATAAGCGAGGAAAACGCAATACTAAACGAGGTGCATACTAAAAGGAGAAAACAAGAGGTAAATCGAACAGCATTTCGGAAGGAGGAAACTGAATGAAGGACATACAGGAGGGAAAGTTAGAAGACTCTCTGGAAGGAAGCCGCGACAAGGTTAAGAACTAGAGAAGCTAATGGGAATCCTGCTTAGAATAATGAATAGGGATGGGGAAGTTTTGTAACTATTGAAATATGCTGTGAAGGGGAGTGTTGGAAAGAACTCGAAAATCTGCCACAAATACATTAACGTAATGATGAGGTGTTAAGTGAATGTGTGTGGTTTTGAAATGAGGCAAGAGAAGAAATAGGATATTTGGGATGAGTATTCAGTTAAGGAGGAAGGTAATGGGGTAGAAGTCGAGAAAGCTTAGAATAAGTCGTAAATCTGCCAGGTATAGGACAAATTCACTAGTGAACCATAGATCAAGAGCGAGGCGAAGATTGGCTGATTGATTGATTGGGAAGTTTGTAATTAAAACGCGTTTAATGAGGGGGTATAGACGTTCCAAGGATTGAGGGATGCAGCGGATAACCTAGCACCCTTATATAAGGTAAGCAGAGAAAAGGGAATTGTAGAATTTAACGGAATACAGTTTCAATTGAGTGTTTGTACGGGAAAGTATATTGATTGTATCTTGGTTGAATAGAGTGCATTCAGATGCACTGGGAGACATGGTATGTAAGAACAAGTGCTTTAGGGATGGTGAGAGGATGTGTGATCAAATCTCTACATTGACAACAATGATGAGGAAAATGAGGGAAGAAGAAATGAAACACAGATATATATTTAGGTTTCTTATGGATTTGCAACAGCGTATGATACGAGTCATATAGTGAAGCTTTTAGGCGTATATCAGTGATATACGTGAGTGTTCATAGGCTGGTCCAGGCTTCTGATGGAATCAAAGTATGTATGAGATTAGTGAAGCGTGTGTAAGAATAAATAGGTGTCAAGTAGGCTGATTGGTTTCTAGGATTAATGCGGATGCATGATGACAGGGGTTACTAGCTTATGTCATCCTTTGGTTATATCAAGTGTAATATGCGACTGGGTAATGAAAAGAAGATCCGATGTGGAGATGGCAGGAAAGGTTAGATATGATGGGAAATGGGAGAAGGAGTGGAGGGTGCCCTACATTATTATATCGTGCATCGATTAGGTATCTGTGTGGCGATACTGAAAGAGAAGTTGAGAGGATTAGGTAAGAAGGATTTTGGCAATTATGTAAAGAAGGGGTTTGAAAGAAATGTAGATAAGAGTAAGCACGTTATGGTGTACAGTGAGGACAGTCTCAGTGTGAATATAGATTATGATGGAAGAGCAGCTGGACAAGTAGTCTGAAGTTTATAATATTAGGGTATGTGATTGATGAGAACGCGGAAAGAGATGATGCAGCATTGTACGTACAGCGAAGGAGTTGTGGAATGGAAGAAGGCTATAGCTAAGGTAGCACGATTAAATCAGTCTGGCTCGATGTAGAACTACAGTATTGAGATGCCCGCATAGATGTCTACATGAGTCAGTATGTTGTTAACTGTGTTAATTTAGTATGGATAATGAGAACTAGGTTTCACAAATAACTGCTAAAGTCAAGTGCTGTTCACTGGACATCTTAGGGGCATGCTAGGCTGTGAAAAAGATTAATAAATGTGAGCAGAAATGAACGATTACGAAGATGGTGTGGCTGTGAAGAAAAGGAGGTAATTTAGAAATTTATGGTTAATCGATACTTTTGATGAATCTGAGTACGGCTTTGAGAAGCAGATTTGTTCGGATATCATCAATCTGAAAATTAACTCAATAGTCTTTTTAAATAAATAACAGAACCTGTATATTCTTAGAAGATTACCATCTCCAGTCTTTTGGAATCCTAGCACTCAGTATATTATTGCTTTTTACTTATAAGTTATATGCCTATGAAACATTGGAAAGTTAGTACGTCCAGAAAATGGGGATATCAATAAACACAAATAATATTGAAACCAGCTATAATGGTGAAATCACCATTGCATTCCCTTGTACCAAAGAACCAAAATTAAACCCCAACTTAAATTCTGCTTCACCATTTTCTTAGGAGGGCAGGTCTGGGTACGGACGGAGAGATGTTATGTCGAAACAAAATTGCATCATATACCGAACCAGAAATAAATTTAAGTTCTAAAATGTTTCAAAGATTATCATTGAAATTTGAATAGTTGAAAAAGTTTTGATAAAGCTACATATAAGATCATATGAAGAATGGATATTCGGCGAAGTCGGCTCGTATGAAGATTTTCTTCGCAGTTTAAGAAGGAATGGATCAAACACCAAATAGCGTTCGGTAGCTCAGCTGTAGAACCCTCGCCCATCTAAGTGAAAGATCCAGATTCGTTACTGATAGGGCGTGTGAGTGTGAGCTGTTCTTTCTTGACTACGTCTTGCCCAGACTGAAAAATTTCCGTCTCTACCCCTCCTAGAATAGGGCTTTGCCCGTGAGTGGTGGTGCTATAT